>CM059425.1:134459008-134761508 GCA_030390025.1 Squalus acanthias | reverse complement strand
ACTTTATGCCTCTATTTATAAAGCCCAGGATCCCATATGCTTTATTAACTGCTTTGTTAACCTGTCCTGCCACCTTCAAAGAGCACCCCCAGGTCTCTCTGTTCTTGCACCCCCTTTAAAATTGTACAAGTAAGGAGTGTGATGGAATACTCGCCACTTGCCTGGATGAGTGCAGCTCCAACAACACTCAAGAAGCTCGACACCATCCAGGACAAAGCAGTCCGCTTGATTGGCACCCCATCCACCACCTTAAACATTCACTCCCTCCACCACCGGTGTACCGTGGCTGCAGTGTGTACCATCTACAAGATGCACTGCAGCAACTCGCCAAGGCTTCTTCGGCAGCACCTCCCAAACCCGCGACCTCTTCCACCTAGAAGGACAAAGGCAGCAGGCGCATGGGAACACCACCACCTTCATGTTCCCCTCCAAGTCACACACCATGCTGACTTATGGCCGATCCTTCATCGTCGCTGGGTCAAAATCCTGGAACTCCCTACCTAACAGCACTGTGGGAGTACCATCACCACATGGATTGCAGCGATTCAAGAAGGGGGCTCACCACCACCTTCTCAAAGGCAACTAGGGATGGGCAATAAAAGCTGGCCTTGCCAGTGACGCCCAGATTCCATAAGCGAATAAAAAAAAATTTTTAGTGTGTAAGGTTTCTCCTCACATTTTGGTAGGAAGAATATCACCTCACACTTCTCTGCATTGAATTTCATCTGCCATGTGTCTACCCATTCCACCAGCCTGTCTGTGTCTTCTTCAAGTCTATTACTATCTTCCTCACTGTTTACTACACTTTCAAGTTTCTTGTCATCTGCAAATTTTGAAATTGTGCCCTGTACCCCCAAGTCCAAGTCAACTTCTTTCAGTTCTGATGCTAGGTCATCGACCTGAAACGTTAATTGTTTCTCACTCCACAGATGCTGCCTGATCTACTGAGTATTTCCAGCATTTCAGTTTCTATCTATCCTGTCCCATCCCTTCAGAATTTGAAACAGCTCTATCAAATCGCTCCCTGCCCACCTCCGTTTTAATGAAAACAGCTTAGTTGTATCACTTAGTGCCTGACATTACCCAAAATAATCAGGATCTCTGTTTCTATCGGTTTGTTTAATTAAACTACTATTAATGTTCACTTTCCTTCCATGTATTCAATTATTAAAATAATGAGAGTATTTACACTTGTACTATTTCAGATAGAAACAGCAACCACTGTTCCTCAGAATTCAACGTTTATACCTCTCAGCTGGAGACCTTTCTTTGACCTAATAAAACCTGGGGGGGGGGGAAGGGAAGTGTTGGGAGAAGAGGAGGAATTATGTCATATAATATGGGTAAGGACTGAGCAATTACTCATCATCATTTGGGAATATACCAAACCTTTTGAACTTTTGCAGCATTTCTATCTAATTCCCAAAGTATAACTTGTGTGATAAAATGTGACAGAGTGGGGTGCAATAAAAGATGGAGTCCTGATGTTTTGTTTGCTGGTGAAAAGGCCAATGTTTTTCAGTGCACCGTGGAGAAGCCTTTGTGTGTGCTTGACTGCAGGTGAAATGAAATCCCACAGACTGGATCTCTTTACACTTTCTTCCGTTGATTGTGAAACATGTTTGAATGTCTTTGGAATGTTCCAATGAATCACCGGGTTTTATCTCCGAGTCTAATGTTACAATTGTGGCAGTCACAAAATCGACTAAAAGCTTTTTTTCCAGTTACAATAACCTGAGAACAACAATTCAAACACAAAGTATTGAAAATTAATCTGCAGTTATCAATATTGAGTAACACTGGTTCTGATGGCTGAATACTGTAGTGGTTGCCAGTTTCCTGCTGGGTCTTGTCCTATTTACTGTACATTTATATCCCCCCACCCCCGAGTCCCGTTCTCTTTCTCTCCTCCCCCCACCCCCCCCCCCCCCCCCCCCCCACCCCCCCCCAGTATGTCGGATAAAATGTTCTTTTTGATACAGCACCAAGGGAGGCCATTCAGCCCATTCTTACTATTGCAGCAGCGTCCATTTCAAGGATGAGAATCCAGGCGGCTTCATTTACCGCTCTAATTGTCAGCTTGGGTGACAACTGGAAAACAAGGAGATTTTTGCCTCTGCACAAGAATAATGCATTTTGCGTTAATGTTGACCTATTTTGATTCAGACAAAGGGTCATCGACCTGAAACGTTAACTCCGTTTCTCTCTTCACAGATGCTGCCTGACCTGCTGAGTGTTTTCAGCATTTTCTGTTTTTGTCTCCTATTTTGATTGGTAGAGACGCCACATTGTATTTTTCTACTTTTGGCTTTTTTCTGGTGCCAGCCCTGGTGGAACTGATTATATCTTTCACTTTTTTTCGAGAGATGCAGTAATGAGGAATGCAATAAATGTTTGACACGGGGACCCAGCTCTTCTCCACTTTGGGAATAGAGATGATTCTTGCAGAAATTGCATGCCAGCTTTTTCCTATTCACTCGAAGGTTCGGGGCATCTGGAGTTATTGCCAGGGGCTGGATTTACTTCTGAGGATTTCATCTGTATAGAGACCCATTCTGCGTTACTGAAAATGTTTTTTCCACTGCCTCAGCAGATTGGAATAATACGCTGTTAGTTTAGCTCTGCCACACGGAGTTGCATGTGCACGATACTTTGAAAAAGGCTGTACATGATCAGTTTATAATTTGCTAAACTAAATGTGTTAATTGCACTGGGAATAAAATTGCCTCTGAGAACGCTGAACCAGAGTGGAAAATACTTGGTTACTGCACTTTGTATTAGTGCTAATTTAGGTGGTATGTTCCAGCTTATCGTGCTGGTGGAGTCAGGATAGATTTATATTGCTTTCTGTCCTGCTTATTGTGCAGTTATGGGTAGACTGTGTTTGTTCTCCGAAAGAAGATTTTATGCATCAGCAATAAAGCAGAATAATTATCTCCAGTTTGAGTCACAGGCCTAGAAATTGGATATGGCCTGAAAACGAGCAGTGTCATGGCCCATTGCTATTAAGCTGCGCCGGGTCAAACTGGTCCAAGTAGCACGCAAAATTTGTGTTCATTGCTCATTAACATGATTATAGTGCTGATCTCAGCGCTAAAAAAAACGCTCTTATTGGCTTACCGCTCAACAGGTGGGCCAATATCGGGTACAGTCTAATTCCAAGTCATGTTTGACCTAGGCTTTATCCAGTAAATAAAGGGGAGGTGCATTGATGCAACAGCACCTCATTGTCATTCTCCACTTGGAAGCACAAGCAACTACAAAGAGATGGCTGAGCCCCAGCACAGGGAGAGAACAAATCACCTCTCAGAAACGGCTCTGAGGCACTGGGGGTGGCCATGGAGAGGAGACTGGCTGTCCGCTGTCCTCTTCCCACAAGCCAGCAGGAAGCCATCGGCCCATATGTCCAGAAGGCTGTGGCGGGAGTTATCTGACTTTGTGACGGCCACCAGTGTGGTCCCCAGGTCGTCCATCCAATGCCGAAAGAAGTTTAATGATCTCACACGGCAGGTCAAGGTGAGTGAAGGCTTCAGCAAATTCCATATCCCACTATCTGCACCACAAGCCTCACACAAGCTCAATGCACTACACCCGCATCATTCACCTACCAACAATCTCTATCTATCACCACTCAGACCTCACAATCATAGCTTCACTTCACCCTCACAACCTCACCACTGCTGCAACACTCAAACCCACATCTCACACCTTGCACACACTGACAGCTATTCAACTATGGCAGGCACATCACCCAAACACATTGCACCACACTCACTGACACACTTCCCTTTCTCTTGCAGGCCAAGGTCACGCATAATCACCCGGATCAGCTGCCATACAGGCCTTGAGCCAACTGGAGGAGTCGGTGCTCGACATCATTGGAGGGGAAGTCATCGAGGCCATGGCAACGAGCGAGGTAGAAGCACTTGGGGATAACAACGGTCTGCTCATTCCAAATCCTTCTTCTCACATCCCACTTCCCCCTCCTCCCACAATCTCTTCTCACTTACAAGCTGCTGATGATGTATGCATGTATATCTTGCTTCCCCCCCCCCCCTCCCCACTCCCCTCACTCTAACCCGACACATGCCTTTCTGCTTTCAGATAACCAAGAACAAGCAGCAGTCCAGTCAGCCCCTGAGGCGATGGAGGAGAGCGAGGGGGGAGAAGAAGAAGACACAGCGTCACTGCATCTATCACTCACAGACACCAGCTCAGAAAATGGCACTGCACGGAATTTAGAGGGTAGTGTAGATGCAGGATCTGCACAGGGTGAGGCACCGGGTACAAGTGGGCTGCAGAAAGGCCAGTGGGATAGGGTAGCTTGGGGGCTAGCTTCCCGGAGGGCGAGTTCACGCTGCACACGATTCAGATGAGGACCTCAATGTCACACAACAACTGCACTGAGTGGTAGCCCTTGCAGTTACAGAAGATCTCGGGATTGTTATGCAGCGCCTGCAAAGCCATGTGGGTGCAGTCCATGGCATCCTGCACCATAGGGAAGCCCGTTATCCTGGCAAAGCCACATGTGCGCTCCTCCTGCTTCTCTCTGCTCAGGGAAGAAAACGTAGTACCTTCTCCTGCTGTAGAGAGCCTCAGTGACCACCTGGATGCAGCGATGGATGGCGAGCTGTGAGATGCTAGCTACGTCTCCTGCTACAGACTGGAAGGATCTGCTGGCGAAGAAATTGAGGGCCACAGTGACCTTGAGGGCTACTGGGAGAGTTGTGATCGCCCTACTCTCAGGCTGCAGGAAGTAGTAGAGTTCTGTGACCACCTCCTTGCTGAAACTGAGCCTCCTAATGCACTGCTCTTCGCTTAAATGGATATAAAGAAAGAAAAAGACTTGCATTTATATTGTGCCTTTCACAACCACCGGATGTCTCAAAGCGCTTTAGAGAAGTGCTCTCGAAAGGTGGGTAAGGCCTCCTGTTGAGAGCCCTCCTCCTCCTCCCTCTGCGCGCATCTTCTCTTCGCTGCCTCCGTTCCCTCTCCCTAAGATACTCAAGCGCGAGGGGGATGCCAGTAGAGCCCGCGTGACTGTGAGCAAGTGTTGTGAGCAGAAGCCTTTAAATAAGGGTGAAGGTGTTGTCCACTTGCCCCAACACTCCCTGTTACCTTAGGACCTTGAAAGAAGTTTAGAAAGCTGCTGGAGTTGCAGAAAGTTTCACAGAGCCAATCAAACTGAAGAAACATGTCATCTTCAAGTTGTTGCTGATGATCCCTTGAAATACCGCTACTGGAGCCTCCTTCCTGCTTGTCAAAGCTTGCTCAGCTGGTCACACTTAAGGCACTTAAGTGGAGCGACAAAGTTGAAAATGACAGATCGGGTGTTGTACGCTCACTGACGTCACGATCGACATAATTTTCACGCTGCTGCCCAGCCGAAAATGACGGCTGTCACGGGATTCGCCGGCAGTGGGCGGAAGTGCGGCTGCTGCCATTTTTTTCCCAGAATTGGGCGGTAAAAGCCGGCGCTAAACCCCCAAATTTTATGCCTAAATGTGTGGGAAGAAATTAAATAGTGATGTGTTTCACTTATTTTTCAAAAAGTTAATTTAAACAGTTGAATTGAAAAGTAAGTGGTCCAAGCAGACTTGAAAGACTTGGAAGAAAAGAAAATAAATTTGATGAAATAGCAGAAATGAATCTCTCAATACCTAGGGGGGCAAATTGGACCTCGTTTTTGCCCATTTCTTGAATGCGAAACGAGGGCAAAAAGGTTCATTTTGCGCGGCTATGTCCCATGCCATATTGGCTCGGGCTGTATTTGGGCATCCTTGGCAACCACCTTAAACCGCCTCATTAGCACCTGCAAGGGGCCTAATGCCTGTTTAAGGACCCCTCACTGCGCATGGTTTTTTCTGGCCGACTGGAGGCCACCGAAGATGAGGTAATCGAAAAGTAAACTTGTTTCTACTTCTCTGAATATGGAACCAGTAGTGCTCCTCCCTGCAGGCCAGAGCTCCCTCCCTCCCTCCCTCCCCTTCCTCCCAGGACCTACCTGAGGCTTTTGCTGGTATCTAAGCCTGGCCACCCTTGCTGTGTGCTGATGCCAGATGCCCGATTTAGTAACCACAGTTTGCCGGTTTCATGGTAGTGAGGCCCGAGGACCAATTTCGGAAGATCCTCGAACCAAGCTCTTTGGGTTTGTGTTGCTGTTGTGTCGCGCGTTTCACGCTAACCAATTGCTCCCCTAGTTCGCTTGTCCATCCCACTGTATCCATAACATGATGTTATAAATGGGTTCAGTTGAGGTTTACACTGATTGCACATTAGAATCCAAGGGGGAGAAATTCGGTATCGCCCCGTTTGGGGCGTTATCAGCCGGGCACAAAGTTTAGTGCCCGGCGCTAATTATCGCCTCCGACTGCAAACTTGGCCTCTATCGCCCCTGGAGGTGATTTGAGTGCTAAATCAGGCGCTATACACCTCTTAAGGCGCTAACATCGAGGAGCGAGGCGCTACCTCAGAGCGCTGGCTCAGGTGATGTCAGTTAGCAATGGAACACAGACAGACTGCCGCCGGTCAGTTCATAAAGGGGAGGGTCGATCTTGCTCTCCATCCGCACCCTGCTCATTGCAACCTTGAATCTCAGCCTGGAGAGACGTGTACATTAATTGTGCTGGAACCACCAATGGATAGGCCCAGGGAAAGAGCTGAGCGCTTCAGCGACTGGGCCTTGGTGGCTCTGGTTGGCACTGTGGAGCGGCGACGGACAGTGCTCTACCCACAGAGTGGCAGGAGGCCACTACACCACGAATACAGAAGAGTCTGGAGGGAGGTGGCTCAGCATGTCTCCTCGAGGAGCATGGTGCCGAGGACCCACACCCAATGTCGGAAGAAGTTCAACGACCTCACTCGGGTGGTCATGGTGAGTGGCTGCTTTTCAATACCTCTACATCCCTCCATCTCAACTTCACTCTGTGCCGAGAGGGTTTAAAAACCCCAAATTCCCAACACTCATCCAAGACCTATGGCCATCTCCTAAAACACACACGCACATTCCACACCTTGCTTACATTAAAGGCTATTCAACTATGGGAGGCACATCAGGCAAGACCATGGCTGCACATTCACTCCGACGCCGTCCTTTTTCTTGCAGGCCAAGCTCTCTCATAACAGGCGGCAGCAGCAACGCACGGGAGGAGGACTGGCTGACCTACACACACTCAGCGATTTGGAGGAGCGCGTGCACAGGATCGTTGCCAGCCAGGTGATAGGTGCCGTGGCCGCTGGAGAGGTCGACCCCTTTGGGGACAGCAATGGTAAGTTCATCAGCTTTCTCCTCTCTCATTCCACTTGCCCCTCACAACACCAGCCTTTTACACTTTCAATCCAACTTACTAAATGTCTCTAGTCCTTGCTCCCTTACTGCCCCCCTGTCCTGACGCTAAAGCCACTCTTGTACCTCCCTGCTTTCAGATAGTGAACCACCAGCTGAGCAGCCTGTCCCTCAACCTGCCAGTGGCAGTGACGCCCCAGGCGAGGAGGAAGAGGAAGCCGGAGCCTCACTGCCTGCGTCTCCCGAGGGAGCCCATGCTGACACTTTGACCACGCCTTCCCTGGAGGGGAGCAGGGGGTTAGGGTCTGATGAGGGCGAAGCTCTGGGACCCAGCGGGCTGCAGCAACGCCATGGGGGTAGGGAAGCTCGGGGGCCATCTCCCCGGAGGGTGAGTAGACAAGCGAGTCCTGCTGCACTGGACTCAGAGCAGGACCGCATTATTGCGGCCATGAATAGCCAGGCCTTGAGCATGCACACTGAGCTCATGGGTGCAATGGCAAGGGTGCCCGAAAGCATGGATGGACTGGCTAGGAGTGTGGAGCAGTCCACTGCAGCACAGGCCGATGCAACGCAACGGCTTAGTGCTGCAGTTCAGTCATTGGCTGGTGCCATCCAGTCTCCTACTGCTCTCATGCAGTCTCAGATTGATGTCACGCAAGCACTGACTGCTGCCATCCTCGCTGGGTCGGCCACATTGCCCCGGGGCTTTCATGGTGCCGCAGCAGGCCAGCAATCTGTGCTCAAGCAGATTGCTCCGGATGCTAAAGTACTGCCCCGTGGGAGTGCCAGTGTGTCGGTCGAGCAGGAAGGTGCAGTTCTCTCTCAGGATGACAGCATTCCTGCTCCCACCACTGTCACTTCCCCATTGCACTTGCCACCGCCTGCAACACAGCCAGCCCAGACTGCTGCTGCCCATGTAGAGTTGGTGCAGTCTGCAGCTGGGGCCTCCAGGCCCAGAGCTGGTCGAGGGCGTCCTTCAGGGGCATCTGTAGTCTCAGGATCTGACATTCAGCAGCCTTTCTACCAGCCTTGCTGCAGCCACTGGAGCCCCATTACAAAGGAGATGAAGGGGGGGAAGTGCGCAGGAGATGGAGATCACCCTCGAAGGGCAAACAGTAGGAGGTCTAAATAAATGGTGGGAATGTTTGTAGTAAAGGACGAGGTTCGTGTGATTACATTTGTTTACTGTTTTGCCGTTTATCTCCATCTTGTGAGAACCAGTTCTTTTAGTTCATGATTTGTTGTGTTTGTTTCTAATTGTTTGTCCTGAATAAATGACACACACAGAGTTTGTTAAAGAAAAAAGTTGTTGTATTCAAAATGTACATTTTTGGCCTTTGCAATCATTCCAGCTTTGGCCGGCAATAGGGAGTGCGGGTTGCTTTCCATGATGTTGTTCTCCATGCCAGAAGCCATCTTCTGAGTAGAGGCCTAGAAGTGGCTTCTTAACAGCCGTTGACGGACGGCCCTTGCAGTGGCAACATTGTGCGCCTCCCTCCCACGTTGGTGCTGCTGCTGATCTTCCTCCTCCTCCTCAGGTGGTGCATCAGTCCCTGGTGGCATTGGCTGGGTCCTCAGGATTTCCAGGTTGTGAAGCATGCAGTACACAACTATGAAGCGGGAGACTCGCTCAGGAGAGTACTGCAGGGCTCCTCCTGAGTGGTCCAGACAGCGGAACCGTTGCTTCAGCACGCCGATCGTCTGCTCAATTATGTTCCTGGTGGCGATATGGCTCTCATTATACCGCAGCTCAACAGGGGTGTTGGAGTTACGGAGCGCTGTCATCAGCCAGGTGCCGAATGGATAACCCTTGTCCCCGAGGAGCCATCCACTTGGCTGATGCGGTGCCTGGAAAAGGTCTGGCACACCAGTCTGGCGCAGGATGAAAGCATCGTGGCTGCTGCCAGGATAGCGGGCATTGACGGCGAGTATCCGCTGTCTGTGGTCACAGACCAACTGAACATTTAAGGAGTGGTAGCCCATGCGGTTTCGGAATACCTCAGCATTCTCATGCGGTGCCCGCAATGCCACATGCGTGCAGTCAATGGCGCCCTGCACCATGGGGATGCCCGCTATCCCAGCAAAGCCACATGCGCGTTCATGCTGTTTGGCCTGGGTCATGGGGAGAGAGATGTACTGGCGTCTCCTTTTATACAGGGCATTTGTCACCTCCCGGATACAACAATGGACAGTGAACTGGGAGATATTGGCGATGTCCCCAGTAGAAGCTTGAAAGGAGCCGCTGGCATAAAAATTCAGAGCCACTATCACCTTCACTGCCACCGACAGAGACATCCTGGTCCTCAGTTGAGGCTGCAGATCTGGTTGCAGCAGGTGGCAGAGCTCAGTGACCACCTCCTTGCTGAAGCGCAGCCTGCGCAAACACTGCTCCTCAGACAAATGAAGGTATGAGAACTGCTCCCTGAATACCCTCAGAGGGTAAGGTCTCCTGGGCAGAGGCCTGTTGGCCCTCCTCCCTCTGGCCATGTTTGCCATTCTCTCTCTGCATCTCTGCTGCCTCCGATTCTGCAGGTGCAGGACGACACCCCGAATCAGTGCAGGCCCCATAGTCTCTTCTAAATCGCTGCAATGAAGGTCAAATCAAAATGAACCTGCAAAACTCCTTCACACAGCATTGAATCTCTCCAGAAGTGTCTCTTTCTCAGAATGCGGGTGCAAAAATGTCGCCGACAAAAAAAGGCAGGAAGCGGCCGCCTTTAAATAGCGCTCCCCCAGCCCCTTCCCGACTGCAAAACGTTCCCCGCTAGCGGCAGGCGGAAAGGCAGGGGGCGTGACTCGATGTCCGGGGCGTTGCACACTCAAATGACGTCACGATCTGTGGGCACAGGAGATCATGGAGGTAGTGTTTAATGCCACCGCAAAATGTCTGGTCAATTTCACGAGTGGCGCAAACATCGCCACGCTCGGGCGCTAGTTGCTTTGCGCCCTGTTAGCGCCCTCTTAGGGCACTAACGGGAGGCGCTAATCAACCGAATTTTTACCCCCAACAGTATAATTTCAGCACTCTTCTGTTTTTAATATTTTGACAATTGTAATGTTTCTAACTAAACGTTCCTATTCCATAGCTTCTTTGTGTTTTATTTTGGACTTCAGAAATTGCTTCCTGATTGGCTGAACAGTTGACCTTTAGTCTTCAATCAGGTGTCACAGCTGGTCAACATTTAACAAGTCTTTGCAGGAAGGTTATTGATTATTGATTAAATGTTCATGAAAGTGTTTGCTATGAGTCTTTTGCAAACACAATGACACAGTTTGCTTTGTATTTGGCATGTCAGTCACATCCAACAAATATGAAACACAATTCATCCCCTCCCACAAAAATGTTTGTCCAGCAATTTTTAATGAAATGTAATATGTATATTTATTTATCAGATTCACATATAATATTACACACACACAAACATTCAAGTCAGAAGTTTTCTTTTTATATCCTAGTCTAGTTAATGAGTGTGTTTACTGGTGTGTAAAAGTGTAAACATGTTGCTGTGAATGGGGAGGCTTAATCGAGTGTGTATAACATGTGGACCAAAGTTCCAAAATATCCAATAGTTCTCTGGTTCTGAGTTTTGAGTTTGCACCCAATGTTTTCAAGCAGTTGCACCATTTGACTGTATTATATTAGGTTGGTAATTGTAGTGGCTGTAAAGTGTTGTGAATCCCACAGAGTCTACTCAGTATTGAAAATGAGTTAATACAACTATGGTATGGATGGATATAACTGCCTCTTGACTATAGCAGCTAACTGGGATTTTAATTTATGTGTACAAAATGGTTTTGGATGTAAAAAAAAAAATAGGTTTTGAGATATGGGGACAAGTGATTTACTAAAGATGCCAGAGATGCCTGATAATAAATGGATGGATCATCAAAGTGTAAATATGACAAGATTTACATTGTGAGCAATCTATAGCTATGCAAGTCTCAAGTCTTGGCCTGGAAACACCTTTCTACTGCTCTCCTCTCGAGCCACTGTGACTGGGATAGCAGGAGTCTCCCCCCACCCTCATCCAACTACTTGCTACCAGCCCCCCTCGCCCAACTCCCAGCATTAACCTTCAGTCTCTGAAGTGCAATAGATTTGTTATTGATATCCTTTAGGGACCTGCACTGGGCAAGGTCAGGTTCAGACATGGTTCTGCTGCTGCTCTTGGGATATCGCTGTGGTACATGTGTATATATAGCCTGATGCTCGAGGATTCCTTGTTCTTGTAAGTTTCTCTCTATAATAACACTTTTAAGACTGTCCAAAATTATGTTTCTTGTAGGCTAACACCTGGTGCCAAGATGAGATCTTAATGTAACTTTTAGTTGTTTGTAAAAGCAGTAAAATATCCTCTGTGTATTTATGTGGATTCACAGCGATTGTGCTGTGCCATTTTTGTCTTGTTAATTCATTAATTAAGGGTGTAACCAACATGTGGAATTTTCCACTCCAATTTAATGTAACTGCAAAATCTTTCCCCAGTGGTCATACGGTTGTGGAAGTCTGAAATATAACTGTTACTCTGTCTGGCCAGCGAAATGCCAATCAACGTCTTGCCTAAGATAAATCCGCAAGCTCTGAAAACCTGCTTGACTGCATGATATATGCATCAGGTTTTATGCTAATCTTGTATCCTCATGAAACCCTTTGGCATTCGTTTTCAAGCATGTCCAGAATATTTAGACCTGATCCAGGATTAAACTAGTCAACGTGGCACATTTAAAATTTATTTTTTTCTGCAAGAGGTTTCTGAGCCAGGAGGACGAACCTTCCTCGGTGAGCATTTTGGCCCAGATTTACAAACTGCTGGCTTGTCAAAACAAACATTTCTTGTCAGGAGTTTAAAACAGATTCATGGTGAATGTAGCCTTTCTTGCAACTGTGAAAGCAACTATTACCCTCATAAAATACACCAGCTATTACGCTATTTGGTGTATTTTTTAGGCCACCAAATAGTGGGAAGGAGATAGAGGAGCAGATTTGCAGGGAAATTACTGAGGTGCATGAACTATAGAGTAGTGATAATGGGAGACTTTAACTACCCCAATATTGAATGGGACAGTGATTGTGTTAAGGGCAGAAAGGGGGAGGAATTTCTGAAGTGTGTTCAGGAGTACATTCTTGATCAGTATGATTCCTGCCCAACGAGAAATGAAGCAATGCTGGATCTAGTCCTTTGGAGAATGTCACAGTGGGGGAGCATCTCTGGAATAGTGATCATAGTATCATAAGGTTTAGATTAGTTATGGAGAAGGACAAGGAGCAGTCTAGAATAAAAATACTTAACTGGAGGAGGGCTAATTTCAGCAAATTGAGGAGGGATCTGGCCCGGGTAAATTGGAGTCAAAGACTGGCAGGCAGAAAAGTAATGGAGCAATGGATGGCCTTTAAAGAGGAGATGGTTCAGGTAGAGTCTAGGTATATTCCCACAAGGGGGAGAGGGTGGGCAACCAAAGCAAGAGCTACCTAGATAATGAAGGAGTTAGAGAGTAGGGTGAAGCAGAAAAAGGGGGCGTATGACAGATATCAGCTTGATAGTACAAGGGAGAATCAGGCTGAATATGAAAAGTACAGAGGAGAAGTGATAAAAGGAAATAAGAGGGGCAAAAAGACAGCACGAGAATAGATTGGTGGCTAACATAAAAAGGAATCCAAAGGTCCTCTATAGGCATATTAATAGTAAAAGGGTTGTCAGAGGAGCGGTGGGGCCGATTAGGGACCAAAATGAAGATCTATTGGTGAAGGCAGAAGGCATGGCTGAGGTACTAAATGAGTACTTTGCATCGGTGTTTACCACGGAAGAGAACTTTACCAAAGTTACGATAAATGAGGAGATTGTCGAGATACTGGATGAGATAAAAATAGATAAAGAAAAGGTACTAGAAAGGCTAGCAGTACTTAGTGGATAAGTCACCCGGTCCGGATGGGATGCATCCTAGGCTGCTAAGGGAAGTAACAGTAGAAATTGTGGAGGTGCTGGCCACAATCTTCCAATCCTCCTTAGATACGGGGTGATGCCAGAGGACTGGAGGATTGCAAATGTTACACTCTTGTTCAAAAAAGGGGAGCAGGATAAACCTGGCAATTACAGGCCAGTTAGTTTAATGTCGGTGGTGGGGAAGCTTTTAGAAACAATAATCCGGAAGAAAATTAACAGCCGTTTGGACAAGCATGGACTAATAAAGGAGAGCCAGCACGGATTTGTTAAGGGCAAATCATGTTTGACTTTTTTTGATGAGAGAACAGAGAGGGTGGCTGAGGGCAGTGCAGTTGATGTGTATATGGAATTTCAAAAGGTGTTTGACAAAATACCACTTATTAGGCTTGTTAGCAAAATTCAAGCCCATGGGATAAAAAAGGCAGTAGCAGCATAGAGACAAAATTGGATAGAAAACAGAGTTGTGGTAAATGGCTGTGTTTCGGACTGGAGGGAGGTATACAGTGGCATTCCCCAAGGTTCAGTACTAAGGCCACTGCTGTTTTTGATATACATTAATGACTTGGACTTGGGGGTACAGGGCACAATTTCGAAATTTGCAGATGACATGAAACTTGGAAGTGTTGTAAACAGTGAGGAAGATAGTAATAGACTTCAAGAGGACATAGACAGGCTGGTGGAATGGGTGGACACATGGCAGAAGAAATTCAACGCAGAAAGGTGTGAGGTGATACATTTTGGTAGGAAGAATGTGGAGAGACAATACAAGCTAAATGGTACAATTTTAAAGGGGGTGCAAGAACAGTGAGACCTGGGGGTGCTTGTGCACAAATCTTTGAAAGTGTCAGGATAGGTTACCAAAGCAGATAATAAAGCATATGGGATCCTGGGCTTTATAAATAGAGGCATATAATACAAAAGCCAGGAAGTTATGCAAAACCTATATAAAACACTAGTTTGGCCCTAGCTGGAGTACTGTGTCCAATTCTGGGCACCACACTTTAGGAAGGATGTGAAGGTTTTGGAGAGGGTACAGAAGAGATTTACTGGAATAGTTCCAAGGATGGGGGAATTACTGGAGAAGCTGGGGTTGTTCTCCTTGGAGCAGAGAAGGCTAAGAGGAGATTTGATAAAGGTGTTCAAAATCATGAAGGATTTAGGTAGAGTAAATGAAGAGAAACTGTTTCCAATGGCTGAAGAGTTGATAACCAGAGGGCACAGATTTAAGGTGATTGGCAAAAGAACCGGAGGCGACATGAGGAAACACTTTTTTACGCAACGAGTGGTTAGGATTTGGAATGCACTGCCTGATAGGGGGGTGGAAACAGATTCAATAGTAGCCTTTGAAAGGTAATTGGATAAATACTTGAAGAAAAACATTGCAGGGATATGGGGAAAGAGCGGGGGAGTGGAACTAACTGGATTGCTCTTCGAAAGAGCCGGTGCAGATTCAATGTGCCGAATGGCCTCCTGTGCTGTACTATTCTACGATTATATGATTCATCCATGTTTTGGGCACATTTTAAGCCTGTAGGTTTCATTGCAATCTTGCTAAATACTGTCAGATCCACTTATCTAATGGCAGATGTCCGTATCTAATCACCTAGTTCTGTTTCACCCAAACTTAAACAGAATTTTCATACTGTATCTGGATTCTACACAATTTTTAGAATAACATTATTCATATAATAGGAAATACTTGCAGGTCCAAGAAATCAGTCCTATTGCATAAGATTGTTCTATGCACGTGCAATGATACCGACATCAGCATCCAGTTGTGAAACATTCATTCCAGCTCATCATTAGTTTCCCGCTATTCTGAGACCGACCACACCTTGCAGCGTTGGCTATTAGATGAGTACATTAGTAGCTTCAAAGATAACCAAGTAAAAACATGTACCTAGTTTTTTTGAAAGGTGGAAGGAGTTTTGCACGGTTGGATATATAGTAAAACTGATTGGTGATATCACTATTATTTTTACATTCTCTTGTCAATTAAAACTGCAATGTGCAACCAGGAGTGGCATTCTGAAGATGAAGCACGTTATTCCGATTGATTAGAAGACACTTTATCATACAATCTGTTCTTGCACACAACTATTCTAGAAAGGAACTTGGTTATCTCCCAACTGCTGCTAGAAATGTCACGAGCGTTTGTTTTAATTTAAATGGGTTAATGCCTCCAGTGAAAACCTTTTCTAAAATAACCAATAAGGAGACTCTGGGCCACAGTGTCACCCTAACCCTTTTTAAAGGGGCATAACCAATAAATAACTTCACCATAAAAACAAAGTAAACTTACAAACTTAAATAATTATTATTTCCAGTGTCCAGCACGCTCTCCAATCCCTGTGGTACCCACTGGTCGTGGAAAGCCTCAAATGTACCGGCTGACACATAACCGTGGAGAAAGGCAGGCAGCCGGAGCGAACACCCCCACCAGCCGCATCCAACCTGGACCTGTGGATGGCCACCTTGGCCAGGGAGGAGGTCTGCCCGCACACCCCACAATCCCCGGATATAGATGGCCGAAGATCAGGAGCATGAGACTGAAGTAGAGCCAGATAAAATCCTATGGTACCTGGTCTTTCTAGGCTGTCTCCCATCCAAGCCCAACTCTGCTGAGCTTATGTGACCATACTGGACCGGGCGCTGTCCGAGCACACTGCAAGTCGTACTGGACTGGGCGTTATCCGAGCACACTGCAAGTCGAACTGGACCAGGCGCTATCCGAGCACACCAAGTCGAACTGGACCGGGCACTATCCGAGCACACTGCAAGTCAAACTGTACCGGGCGCTATCAGAGCACACTGCAAGTCAAACTGGACCGGGCGCTATCAGAGCACACTGCAAGTCAAACTGGACCGGCCGCTATCCGAGCACACCAAGTCGAACTGGACCGGGCGCTATCCGAGCACACCAAGTCGTACTGGACCGGGCGCTATCCGAGCACACTGCAAGTCGAACTGCACCGGGCGCTATCCGAGCACACTGTAAGTGGAACTGCACCGGACTCTATCAGAGCACATTGCAAGTCATACTAGACCGGGCGCTATCAGAGCACACTGCAAGTCGTACTGGACCGGGTGCTATTCGAGCACACTGCAAGTCGAACTGCACTGGACGCCAATAGAGCACACTGCAAGTTGACAGCATGCTATGACAATAGCACCAACACTAATTGGTAGATTTTTTTTTTCTCTCTTGCTGTTGCTCTTTTCCTGATTCCCTGGGTGTGATGTACAAGATGTTCTCCCACTCACTGACCAACTGCACAAATAGCAACTAAGCAAAATTGAAAAGATAAATCAAAGCTGTGTAAGATTTAATGGAGATCTCATTTCCCTGAGGCCAAGGCTACCTCGAGCCACCTGTGTTCTTCCAGATGGATAAACCCAGCTCTGATGTAACGTCACAAAGGGTTGTCATCACATCGAGTGGAGATAATCATCTCAACTAGTCCTTAATTAGACTAGTGCTGGGTCTTATCTCAGCTACAGTAACAATTGGAGAACTACAACTAGACCCAACACCCATGGGTTAGGTCAAAGGAAATTCAGTCATGAGTCACGCTATCGCTGGAATATGTGCCTCTGTGGATGTTGGAAGAGGAGAGGATGAAGATTGGTTCTGATGCACACATAAAAAATGATGAGGTACTGAAGGGAACTGTGTGTGGAAACATAACCCAGTGAAAATCAGCACCTTTAGGAAAGCAGCAGAGAAAAATGGAAAATAAAAAATCAAGGTCACTTACTGCCAAAGCCCAAGGCTTGGGACTGGCTCTTTTTAATGCCATTGCTGTGCCAGTATTTGTAATGGTGAGTAATGGCAAACCTGAAGAAGAACGCCGCCTCCATGGGATAGGCTTCGCCATAAAAAATGAACTAGTTGGGCGTCTCAGAGACTCTCCTAGCGGTATAAACGAGCGCCTCATGACTCTTCGGCTCACCCTAGCCCGGAACCAGTGCGTTACAGTCATCAGTGCTTACGACCCAACACTGGAAACCACAGATGAGACCAAAGAGGAATTCTACTCCAGCCTCGAACAATCCCTGTCCCGAGTCCCAACAGGCGACAAGCTGATCCTCCTTGGCGAATTTAACGCCAGAGTTGGAAAGGACACAGACCTCTGGGGAGGTGTGATCGGCAGAGAGGGGGTAGGGAAAGCCAACTCCAATGGTACCCTCTTCCTGTCAATGCTTAGAACATGGCCTTGTCATAACCAACACCTTGTTCCGTCAGAGAGACAAGTACAAGGCTTCATGGCAGCACCCTCGCTCCAAGCACTTGCATCTGCTGGACTACGTCATCGTCCGAGCGAGGGACCGCAAGGACGTCCGCATCACCCGTGCCATGACAGGAGCTGACGACTGCTGGACAGACCACCGCCTAATCCGCTCTGTCATCTCCATCAATGTAGCACAGAAACAATGCCGCAGGAAAATCAATGCTGGAGCACTCAAAGACCCTGCAAAGAAAGCCCTATTCAGCCTGCGCCTCACAAACAACCTGACGACTCCCAGTAATGCAGAGACACAGAGTGCCCACAGCGCCTGGTCTGCACTCAAGGCCTCCATAATCAGCATCTGTGAAGAGATGCATGGTCACTCGACCAGGAAACACCAAGACTGGTTCGACGAGAACATCCAGGAGATCCAGGAGCTAATAAGCTGCAAGCGCAAGGCATTCCTGATCTGGAAACAGCAACAGAACTCGAGAGCAAGAAAGCAGCTCTACAGATCCTGAAGGCCAAGGTCCAACAAAAAACTCGCAACCTAAAGAACAGTTGGTGGGTGGAGAATGCGCAGGAGATCCAGCAGCTAGCCAACAACCACGACGTGCGTGGATTCTTTAGCGCAGTCAAGACCATCTACGACCCAAGCACTCAAGGCCCTACCCCACTGCGGGCCAAGAATGGAGGGGTACTCATCAAGGACAGAGGGGCAGTCAGTGCCCGCTGGAAGGAGCACTTTGAAGATCTCCTTAACCGAGACTCTGTCTTCGACGTGAGTGTCCTCAACTCTATCCCGCAGCATGCTACCCGCCACCATCTCAGCACAACCCCAGCCCGGCATGAGGCTGAAAAGGCCATCCGACAACTGAAGAACAACAAGGCCTCGAGCAGATGGAATCCCCGCCGAGGCACTAAAGCATGGTGGAGAAGCACTACTGGCGCAAATTCATGAACTCATTTCTCTTATCTGGAAGGAGGAGAGCATGCCAGGGGATCTCAGAGACACCGTAATTGTGACCATCTTCAAGAAAGGTGACCAGTCCGATTGCGGTAATTACAGAGGAGTTTCCCTGCTGTCTGCCACAGGGAACGTCATCGCAAGAATCCTCCTCAATCGTCTTCTCCCAGTGGCCGAAGAGCTCCTCCCAGAGTTGCAATGCAGATTCCGCCCACTAAGGGGCACAATGGACATGATCTTCACCACACGGCAATTACAAGAGAAATGAAGGGAACAGTACCAACCGCTGTACATGGCTGCCTTTGATCTCACAAAGGCCTTCGCCACTGTCAACCGTGAGGGATTATGGAGTGTCCTCCTCAAATTCGGCTGCCCTCAAAAGTTTGTCACCATCCTCCGCCTGCTTCACGACGACATGCAAGCCGTGATCCTGACCAACGGTTCCACCACAGACCCAATTCACGTACGAACCGGGATCAAGCAAGGCTGTGTCATCGCACCAACGCTCTTCTCGATCTTCCTTGCTGCAATGCTCCATCTCACCTTCAGTAAGCTCCCCACTGGAGTGGAGCTAATTTACAGAACAAACGGGAAACTGTTCAACCTCCGTCGCCTCCAGTCCAGATCCAAGGTCGTCCCATCCTCTGTCGTCGAATTACAGTATGCAGACAACGCTTGCGTCTGCGCTCACTCGGAGGTCGAACTCCAAACTATCGTCAACACCTTCACCGAATCGTACGAGAGCATAGGCCTTACACTAAACATCCGTAAGACAAAGGTCCTCTACCAACCTGCCCTCGCCACACAATACTGCCCCCCGATTATCAAAATCCATGACGAGGCCTTGGACAACGTGGACCACTTTCCATACCTCGGGAGCCTACTGTCAACAAGGGCAGACATCGATGACGAAGTCCAACACCGCCTTCAGTGTGCCAGTGCAGCCTTCGGTCACCTGAGGAAGAGAGTGTTTGAAGACCAGGACCTCAAACCCGGCACTAAGCTCATGATCTACAGAGCAGCAGTGATACCCGCCCTGCAGTATGCCTCAGAGACATGGACCATGTGCAGCAGGCACCTCAAAGCACTGGAGAGGTACCACCAACGCTGCCTCCGCAAGATCCTGCAAATCCATTGGCACCTACGTCAGTGTTCTCGCTCAGGCCAACATCCCCAGCATCGAAGCTTTGACCACGCTCGATCAGCTCCGATGGATGGGTCACATTGTTCGCATGCCCGATACGAGACTCCCAAAACAAGCGCTCTACTCGGAGCTCCGGCACGGCAAGAGAGCCCCAGGTGGGCAGAGGAAACGCTTCAAGGACACCCTCAAAGCCTCCTTGAAAAAGTGTAACATCCCCACCGACACCTGGGATTCCCTGGCCCAAGACCGCACAAAGTGAAGGAGAAGCATCCGGGAAGGCGCCGAACACCTCGAGTCTCTTTGTCGGGAGCAAGCGCAGGCAGCGCAAGGAGCGCACGTCAACCCAAGCACCCCACCCACCCGCCCCTTCAACCACCGTCTGCCCCACCTGTGACAGAGACTGTAGGTCCCACATTGGACTCATCAGTCACCTGAGAACTCATCTTTAATGTGGAAGCAAGTCATCCTCGGTTCCAAGGGACTGCCTAAGAAGAAGAAGAGTAATGGTATTGAAAAGGACTCGGCCACAATACATGGCCTTAATGTAGACAAAAATAAGGTAATTCACACTGGAATACAACACATATTAAAAATGTAGAGATGTTGCTTAACAAAAGTGTAGAAGGAAATTTATTCAGATGCAACTGTTAAACATTCACTGCAGTTATCTGATTAGTATGAAGCAAGAGAAATAGTTAATCAAATACTGATCATGATCTCTGGGGTATTTAACTAACTAAGTCCAAATAAGTTATCATAAGCTCGTATAGATCATTGCTGAGGCCACATTTAGAGCAGCATAGGTTCAAAAGGATATTGATGCTTTGGGGATGGTTTAGAGAAGAACGATTCTAGCACTTGGGGTATAAATTATTTTTTAAGGCTCTCCGAACTGAACTGAACTTGTTTTCATTAGGAAAGAAGATACAGATAATATAAATGCAAATAGATGACTTAATTATGCTCATGATTACTGACTTAGAGGACAGTGATAAATAATTGACAAAATAATGCCCCTATGGAGTAGTGGATATTAATGTTTGGCAAGCTGAATGCCCTGGAATTTCAGTATCAGAGCTACAGTAATTGCTGATGCCTCCTGGTATTGCTACTGTTTATTGGGGCTCCAGTATTGCTAAGCAGACATTGGGGCTGGTAGACCACACGCCATTGCATTAATCCGTAGGGAACTATGCTCTGTATGAAGGATTACCATATAGGAACTTGCTTACGTTAAATAATGCTACAAATCATTCATACTGGTGAGGGAACACCTTGGGTATATCTGTACTTTAACTAGGCCAGATTCTGGTACACTGATACCAATCTGTTGTGTGGAATAGGCTCTTGCCTAAAGCTGTTCATGTTTTGTTGATGCCTGAACAGCCAAGGCAGCTGAAGGCATAGCCGCCAATGGTGGAGAGAAGGAAATCAGGGATGCGCAAGAGACCAGAATTGGAGGCGCGCAGAGATCTCGGATGCATGTAGGGCTGGAGGAGGTTAGAGAGAGATAGGGAGGGGCGAGGCCATGGAGGGATTTGAAAACAAGGATGAGAATTTTGAAATTGAGGTGTTGCATGACCGGGAGCCAATGTAGGTCAGCGAGCACAGGGGTGATGGGTGAACGGGACTTGGTGCGAGTTAGGACACGGGCAGTAGGTTCCTCATGCAGGTGTCAGACTGAGGTCGTGAGGTACTGTATCAAACTCATCTGTCCAGGGGAAATAAGTGACTGTTTTCAGTACCAAATGGTGTAACTGCAGTTTATTAAAGTTAGTGACTTGCCCAAGTGCAAATGATAACTGGAATAGACACATTTGCTTCATTTCTATATAAGCACCGTCTTACGTTTATACGTTTTCTGGTCACCTTCAGCAGATTTGAGAAACTGCATTATCTTTTTCCAATATATCATCTATTTGCTTGTTGAATAACACCAAACATTTCCCTTTAAGGCCTGTGTCAGGTTGTGAGTAAAATCCATATTATAAGAAACCCCATTTGGGGCGCAAATATCGTCCGGACGCAAATATTAGCGCCTGGCGCTAATTATCGGCACTGACGGGAAACTTCACTTTTACCGCCCCGGGAGGTGAGTGGAGCGCTAAAGCAGGCGCTGCACACCTCTCTTAAGGCGCAAAGGCCGAGCAGTGAGGCGCTAACTCGGAGCGCTGGCGAAGCTCATGTAATGTCAGTCAGCAATGGAACACACACACAATGGCACGGGCCAGTTCTTAAAGGGGATGGTTAATCTTGCTTTCCATCCACATCCTGTTCATTGCTGCCTTGAATCTCGGCCTGGAGAGACTTGCACATCAAATGTGCTGGAAAGAACAATGGAGAGCACCAGGCAAAGAGCTCAGAGTGCAGCTCCCACGGTCTCTGCTAAATCGATACAAGGAATGGCAAATCAAAATGAACCTGCAAAGTGCTGCTCAGTAACCAAAACTCCTTCACACAACGTTGAATCTCTCCAGAAGTCTCTCCCTCTCTCTCTCAGAATGCGTAGTTCAAAAATGCCACCAACAATAAAAGACAGGAAGAGGCCCCCTTTAAATAGCGCCCCCCCCCAGCCCCACAGCGATTGATAGCGTTCCAGTCTTCTGGTCATTGGAAGCGCCAGGCGGTAAGGCAGGGGGGCGCCACTCAATTTCCGCTACGGGGCGCCCCAAGGGCGTTGCACCATGGAATGATGTCACAATCTGCGCGCGCAGGTGGTCGCAGCGGTAAGTTTTAGCGCCGCCGCACAATCTCAAGTTAAGTTCTCGAGCGGCGCAAACATCGCTGCGCCCGGGCGTTAGCAGCTTTGCGCCCCATTAGCGCCCTCTTAAGGCGCTAACGGGTGGCGCAACCAAGTGAATTTTTACCCCCAAGCATTTACATGAACTCAAGTATGTGTTGCTATTTTGAATTGTTTGTGAAAGATCATCATAGGGGTCTGCATGAGTTGCAACAAGCCAGAAGCTGTGATTGGCCATTTGGCTGCATTCTCTGATGTTTGTATGTAATTTGTTTTATTTTTTTTTAATTAGAGCATTTTAACAGTTTTCAATTTGTTTCTGGGACGGCATCTTGTGTCCCTCATTACATCCACTCACAGATTAATGTTTGCATGTGGTATGGGAAAATCAGGGCCTCATTTCTGTTGGAATTAAAAACATTATTTCTGTTAAATTGCTTTGTTGCCATGGATATAGCTCTCAACAACAGAACACGCTTGTGTAAAATTTCAATTGCCACATCCACCTGCGGAAAACCAAAAACATGTTGGCAAATTACAGCCACGATTAGACAAAATTAACTACAACAATGGCATATCTTTCAGCAAAGCTTTGACTTTCACTCGTGGAGTTAATATTTGCAATGCTCCAATCATTTCTGGTCTTAATTACTGAATGCAATAACATTTCATTTGTCACTTTGGTTTTGCCAGTATTTGAATTTAATGATGAATAACTAAATAATGTTGACACAAGCCTTTAAACAGAGCACATTATTCACCCAAACTGGCTTTGTCACGTGGACTATTTGTTTGGAACACAAAACGAGGCCAGTTCCAAAATTAATTGACATTTAGGACAATCCAGGAACTCCGGAATTACAGCAATCTGTATATACTTCATACATGTCAAAGTTAGTATACCTTGCATCCATCATACATGTCAAAGTTAGTATACCATGCATCCATCATACATGTCAAAGTTGGCATGGCTTGTTTCCGTCATACATGTGAGTGTAGTTTTGTTTTGCTGCTTAATAGGGAGAGCATTGGGAACACTGGAGAATGAAATGATTTTTCCATTTTATCCGATAGTGTTTCTAAGTATTCCCAGTCCTAGGTGAGGTAATGAAAAGTTTGGCAGAAAAGACAAAGTTTTAAATTAACAGTGAGTAAATTAGTTTTAATAATGCATGAACTGAATGATATGTGTGATACCATTATATGAAGATCTTCATCCATTCAGACTTCTAGTCATACTTTTCTTTCAATATTTTGTTTTTTGGGGGCCAGTATTGAACATTAAACTCTTAATTGGACTAGAGTTTAAATTCACATCTTGGCCAAGAGTCACACTGTGGCATTCTCCAAGAGATGCATGGTTGCGTGTGGGAAGGAGGACAAACTGGTGGGGAGATGTTTTGCTGTTCCACTTGGAGACTGCCCACTGTGACATTGCAGGAGGGGAGGAATCCACTTGAATGGGAGAAGATAAAAAGCAATTACAAATTATAGTTTGTTTTGCAGTCCTTCCCAAAAAAGATTTAATAGTAAAAACCTCCATTGCAGGAGCTTGTGTATGTGTGTATTTGACCATTTGACTCTCTGCCAAGCAAAATAGGTTTGAATCCCAGTTTGGGGTGAGGGGTTCTAACTTGAATGCTAGAGTGTTGGTCATTCAACTAGGAAATGGGAGTTTGAAATCTATTCTAGCGGCTGGAACAGTAATATATAAATGCCAGTGCTGAACTGTTAGCTTCTAGAAACTTGAATCCCAATTGGGAACAGGAAAATTAAGTTGTAGTACTGCATCATTGCGCTTTAAACTAAGAGAACTATACTGAAATCCCCGTTCCCAAAGCATTAAGCGCTCAACTGGGAGATCTCCATTTGATGGCTGTTTTTGATTGATATTGAAATTAGATTGTTCTGATAGGGTCGATTTACAATCATTTGCAAGAAAGTTGTTGTTTTAACTGCATCATCTGGCAAATTGACCAGGGATTGGCACTAATTTGTACTTGTAGAAAATGTAGGAAGAACATCTAGTACTCCAAACTGAAGGAAGATTATTCTAGTTGCAGAAGGCAAAAGTAAGGGAGAAGTAAATTTCCTTAAATATAGAGTATATTGAAGACTGAAGTTGTGTTCCTCTGAATAATATCAAAGTTTGCCTTGCCAACAGATGGCTCATTTGAATATTTCAGAAGAACCAAGAAATTAGATGCTACTATTTTTAAAAAAACAAAGCAATTTATCTTATAGAAGAATTAGCTTCATGCAAAAGCAAAATAATGCGGATGCTGGAAATCTGAAATAAAAACAGAAAATGCTGGAAATACTCAGCAGGTCAGGCAGCATCTGTGGAGAGAGAATCAGAGTTAACGTTTCAGGTCATTGACCTTTCATCAGAACTCCAGAACATTAGCTTCATGCTTTGGCGAAACTTTTCCCATGTCAGCACATTATCATATAATTTACATATGCCTTTTTCATGATGACAATGATGCATGACTTTTTCAATTGTTTTTTCCTCCCCAAAAATTAATAGGTTACTAAATGCTACCATAAGCAATAAACTTGTATCTTAGATACTAAGATGTACATTATGGGAGAGACTTGTGTGCAAGTATTGGGGCTTAGTGTCGAAGTAAGTTGGTCAAAGTAGTTACAGTAACTAGGTTTCTCCTCTGGTGATAATGGCCTCAGTTCAATCTTGGTCATATCGAACTACTTAACACCTGATATATGGAACACAAACAGTGCACAGACCAAAGTAGGTGTCCCATTCCAGCAATTAAGTATTGGTTTGACTTAAACAATGTACTGTTGTCTCCGCCCCCCACCTTCATATTGTTGGAGGCCAAGCCCTTTTGAGGGGACGATACTGTTGGAAATGTTTTCATTCGACAGTGTAGTATTTGGGATTGCTTTGTTTTGTCTGATCATTGCATTAATTAACAATTTAAAGATTGATTTACTGGCCAGAGGTAGTGAATCCATTGGGAAATTCGGCAGTAGGCCCATTGTCAACTGGGAAAAATATACTCTGAATTTTGTTTAGAAACATTTCAACATCGCATATCTCAAGATGGAGTGATTTGGAGACAGAAATTATTTATGGTGACTTCAATTAGCTGGAGTTAATTGTTGTGGCTATGGTTCTAATATTTTATAGTAGGGATCAAGGGCTGATTAAAATGTTCAATAAAATAGTTGTTTTCTGTGATTTCTATTATACATCAGTTCTAATCTAACCTACATTCTTTGTTGTTCGTTCAATAACAGAGAACCCGTAAAATACATCTCTGCAACAACCCCCTCATATTACAACATGTATTTTGTAAATCCTTGATTAAAATGTTATAACACTGTTTCTCCTTGTATTATTTTCCCACACATTTGTTCTAATCTCTGTCTTACAACGCCCAGTGAAGATGATCACTGAATACTAAAATGTTAGTATTATATTGAGTGCCTGGACTGCTCATGATTGCAGAATATTATCAGATCGAACGCCTGACTGACCACCTGACTGGCCCATGTCTGCACTTGTAGTTGCGTCGCTCTTGAGTTGCAATCTAGCTCAGGGTTTAAGATGACGAGAGGAATTTATGGGCAGTATCAGAACCTCGTGATTGGATTACAGATTTAAATTCCCTCTCCACTGCTACTTATGTTATGTTACGTTATGTGCTGCACACTGGGCAATGTTAAATAAATAAATTCAAAAAGCCATTACTGTTTTGGTTGAGGTGAAGGATGCTCATAATCTAAGCAGAGTAAGATCCCACCATTGCATGATTTGAAAAACAATATTAGATTGTTTTTTGCTGCATGTTTGAGTGGACATATACATAATATCTAAGATTATAACCCTATTACTAAAATGATGTATATTGTAGCTGGTGTTTAGTTTGAGTCATCAATCAGCCATCACCTGTTTCATCTGATGATTTGACCATTTTAATTGCCTGTCATAAATTATTTGCTAAATGCCTGGAATTAAAAGTAAATGATGTGTTCATAAAGGAGAAGCCAGTTTTGGCCAAGTGTTTAAAAATACCTGTACACTTAGCAATGTCCCTCAATCATCGCTGGTTAGAAGCAGCCTTCCCCCCCTCGTACCATTTCAGTAATGATATGAAAGGGAGACTGTGACTTCAGGGGAACACTCCACATTTATGATGCCTCTGCAGCAGAATTTCATAGTGCCACTGAGTCTAAAAGCATAAAAGGTGGAAACAAGGGATGCCTGAGACATAGAGTCTGTGCGCACATCTTCCTTGAAAACATTTAGGATTAAGTAGGTTATACATTTCCTTTAATCTCTTTTTATATATTTTTGATGTGGTATAAGTGGATGTACGCATACCAGAGACACAAGTAACAGTCATTGAAACTCTAAAGGTTAGTTGTTCAGACTGGGCTTTATTTAGTGGATCATTTTTGCATGTATTGGAAAAGGCTTAACAAATTATCAGATAGTTTACTCAGAATAAAACAAAGACCCCTTTTTATGAATCATTTTGAAATATCTTGTCATGAGTCCCAAAAAATAATCAGCATCAGTGGCACAGGTGAAGAGAACCACAATCAATCAACTTGTATTAGCTGAGGTATTTCTAAACCAAATATGCTTTTACCACCACATTCAGTGCTACACTGATAAAATGGTTGATCTTAAAGAGGGACATCATAATATGAGAAATGAGCTTCAACCTTTGCAATGTTGTCTGGTTGAATGGTCGAGTAAGATCATGAATTAACTGAATCCCTCCCCCAGAATTGGGCGCTATTTCCTAGACGAGGGTGAGCAGGCACACTGACCCTACCAGTGTACCCATGCTGGTCTGTTCACTTGTAGGAAGTGCTTGACCTGAGTGACTCACCTGCTGATTTTATTTCCTTTTGTTCCCGAATGAAGGCTTCTGAATTTCATTTGGTGCTTCACTCAGGCCAAATAATCTTGCACTGGCACCACTGGACTAGTAAATTTTGGCATCCAGTGGCAGAGGTAGCTACAGTAGACAAGCGATGATATTTCTGTGTAGATCTCTCACTCTGTAACTCAATGCCACCCATGAATACCTTTCTGTGAAAATAAATGTATGAGTTTTTTTTATATTAACATTACCAGACCACTATATCTATTTTAGGGAGGTCTGCAGCTTTTATACTTTGTCCATCACTTCATCTTGGGGTAGACTCCATTATAGATTGTGATTTATGGAAAGTAGCCTCACGCTTTCTCATGTATCTGCTTCTGGTGAGCAGGCATTTTCAGTGTCTGCGTTCTCTAGGAACAACAATGGTGAGTTATTTGCTGAGCTTTGAAGGGCAATAGTGAGACAAACGCCTTGGGTTTAATAGTGAAAGGGCTCCAATGTTATTTTTGGGAGTGCTTTTGACTTGAATTTGAATAATGTCTTTTCCCAACAGGCGCCATCGCTGTCCACATCTTCCCACTGCAGTCTATGAGAAGATTAATAAACCGTGCTTAATTACTGAGTACGTGGAAAAATATACTCCATATGGAAATATCCAGCCCAGAGAATCCTACAGACCGAGGGAGGACTACCAGCGGCACCAAGGCAAGATGCAAAACATGACTACATTCAGGTACTTTTTGCTTAATCTTATCCTTATTCTGCTCAGATGAAAAAAGTTCTCTCAGATTTAATGTAATAAGTATTCATGCCAATAGACAGAGCGTGGGAGGGATTAAATACATTTGCATGTTTGAATCATTTTGTTGGTGATCAGATCAATCTGTAGATTAGTGAGATGTGAAAATAATGGGAATTCAAGCATTGATAATTTGTTTTTGACAATAATGATGTGTAATTGTAAATTGGAAGTTTGAAGTATTATTGATCAACAATTATTACTAATCTGTCGCAAGTGCCTCATGAATAATAAAGGTGCTTCACTGGTGCTCTTCACATCATCATTTTGTTTCAATCTCCTTTCTACTGTTTAAATTAAAACAGGGCAAAATCTGAATGCTTTGCCTCACTTATATTGCTTACCGATTATCTCAAAGTACATAAATTATGAAAAGAAATACTTTCTGTGGTGTTTTGTGGGAATGTATTCTGTGTAACTACACTTCATTCCAGGTATTTGTCTTTCGATTTATCTACCAGAATTAAGGTGGGATCTTTTCTTGGTGAATATCCATAATGCTTTGTTTGTACTTCTCTATTTCTAAGCCTACACCATACTGTAAAACCAAAGTTTGGGAACTCTCAATTTTCGACCAATATGTGTCATGTTGGATATCAGAAATATATTAAAGATGAATAGGAAGGAAAAAAAGTTTATTTTCTAAAGATTGCAAGACATATTACTTCATGTAATATGTGAAAAGGGCAGACACATGGCAGCTGAAATTTAACAGAAGTGTGAAGTGATATATTTTGGTAGGAAGAATGAGGAGAGGTGATCTAAACTAAATGGTACAATTTTAAAGGGGGTGCAGGAACAGAGAGATCGGGGGGGGGGGTATGTACACACATCTTTGTGGGCGATAGGGCAAGTTGAGGAGGCTGTTTTAAAAAAAAAGCATATGATTAAGAAGCGTGCAGATGATACAAAAATTGGCTGTGTAGTTGATAATGAAGAAGAAAGCTGCAGACTGCAGGAAGATATCAATGGACTGGTCAGCTGGGCAGAACAGTGGCAAATGGAATTCAATTGGGAGAAGTGTGAGGTAATGCATTTGGGGAGGGCTAACAAGGCAAGGGAATACACAATGAATGGTAGGACACTGAGAAGTGCAGAAGATCAGAGGGACCTTGGAGTGCATGTCCACAGATCCCTGAAGGTAGCAGGACAGGTCGATAAGGTGGTTAAGAAGGCATACAGGATACTTGCCTTTATTAGCCGAGGCATAGAATATAAAAGCAGGGAGGTTATGCTTGAACTGTATAAAACACTAGTTAGGCCGCAGCTAGAATACTGCGTGCAGTTCTGCTCACCACATTACAGGAAGGATGTTATTGCACTAGAGGGGTGCAGAGGAGATTTACAAGGATGTTGCCTGGGCTGGCGAATTTTAGCTATGAGGAAAGATTGGATAGGCTGGGGTTATTTTCTTTGGGACAGAGGAGGCTGAGGGGGGACCTAATTGAGGTGTATAAAGTTACGAGGGGCCTAGATAGAGTGGATAGGAAGGACCTGTTTCCCTTAGCAGAAGGGTCAATAACCGGGGGGCATAGATTTAAAGTAATTGGTCGGAGGTTTAGAGGGGATTTGAGGAGAACTTTTTTCACCCAGAGGGTGGTGGGGGTTTGGAACTCACTGCCTGAAAGGGTGGTAGAGGCAGAAACCCTCATCACATTTAAAAAGTACTTGGATATGCACTTGAAGTGCCATAACCTACAAGTCTACAGACCAAGTGCTGGAAAGTGGGATTAGGGTGGATAGCTCTTTGTTGGCCGGCATGGACAAGATGGGCCGAATGACCTCCTTCTGTGCTGTAAATTTCTATGATTCTATGATTCTATGATCCTTGGCTTGAGGAATAGAGTACAAAAGCAAGGAAGTTTTGCTAAACCTTTATAAAACACTGGTTAGGCCTCAGCTGGAGTATTGTGTCCAATTCTGGGCACCACACTTTAGGAAGGATGACAAGGCCTTGGAGAGGGTGCAGAAGAGATTTACTAGAATGGTACCAGTGATGGGAGACTTCAGTTATGTTAAAAGTTGGGAGAAGCTGGGGTTGTTCTTCTTAGAGCAGAGATGGTTAAAAGGAGATTTAATAGAGGTGTTCAAAATCATGAACGGTTTTGATAGAGTAAATAAGGAGAAACTGTTTCCAGTGGCAGAAGGGTCGGTAACCAGAGGACACAGATTTAAAGTAATTGGCAAAAGAACCAGAGGCGACATGAGGAAACATTTTTGTACACAGCAAGTTGTTGCGGTTTGGAATGCACTGCCTGAAAGGGCGGTGGAAGCAGATTCAATAGTAACTTTTAAAATGGAATTGGATAAATACTTAAAGGGAAAACAATTACAGGGCTATGGAAAAAGAGCAGGGGAGTAGGACTATTTGGATAGCTCTACCAAAGAGCCAGCACAGGCATGATGGGTCGAATGGCCTCCTTTTGTGCTGTATGATTCTATGTGAGAAAAACAGGAATATTTCATTATTTGTCAGTAATTAAATTGGTTCAGTCTGTGGAACTGATTCTGCAGTGTATGTATGCTGGTGTCAAGTCTGGCCATAATGTGGCCAACCCCCACCTGAATGTTTGAAGTAACGGTTACACATGAAGACTTGTGGCATCCAATTCATACCTCACATGTGTGTTCACCTGATAATTCACAAGTGATGGTCACAAAGGAGTTGAGGTGAGTCCATAATGAGATGTAGATTGTATCACATGGTTCTACCTGTCACTGTTAGTGGCACAGTTTATTAATCGGGATAAAAGGAGGTGAGAAAAACAGGTAATATCCTGGATAACGTTTTTTCAAAATTATTTTTTAACTTACTTTGTCATTTTCTGGCTCACTTACCAGTCTGGATGTCATGCATTACAAGGCCACACAATGTCACCCTGCAGTTTTGGTTCATGCTTGGAGCCTGTGCTTCCAGACATCAGAGCACAGCTCTGTGCTGTTAGAATTCAGTACTAGAATTGGTGTGTTCACATATTTTGTATTCTAACACTTGCAGTGGTAATAACATTTATATCAATGCTTCTGGTGCATTTGGCAATTGTATATCATGTCAGTACCTTGTTTGAAAAAAATCCAGTCGGTCACTTGTTGGGGTGGATGATTGTGTAGGGTTGGTGTGTAGGGTCGGGTTGGCTGGTTTGGGATCGGGGTGGATGATTTGGGGTCGGGGGGTATGGTTTGGGGTCCGGGTGGATGGCTTGGGGTCGGGGTTTCGGGTCGGGGTGGATAGTTTCGGGTCGTGGTTTGGGGTCGGGGTCGGGGTGGATGGTTTGGGATCGGGGTCGGGGTGGATGGTTTGGGGTGGGGGTGGATGGTTTGGGGTCGGGGTTTGGGGTCAGTGTGGATGGTTTGGGGTCGGGTTGGATGGTTTGGGTCGGGGTGGGGGTGGATGGTTTGAGGTCGGGGTGGGGGTGGATGGTTTGGGGTCAGGGTGGATGGTTTGGGGTCGGGTTTGGGGTGGATGGTTTGGGGTCGGGTTTTGGGGTGGATGGTTTGGGGTCTGGGTGGATGGTTTGGGGTCAAGGTGGATAGTTTGAGGTTTGAGGTCGGGGTCGGGTCGGGGTGGATGGCTTGGGGTTGGGTCGGGGTGGATGGTTTGGGATCGGTCGGGGTGGATGGTTTGGGGTCAAGGTGGATAGTTTGAGGTTTGAGGTCGGGGTCGGGGTCGGGGTGGATGGTTTGGGGTCGGGGTCGGGGTGGATGGTTTGGGGTCGGGGTCGGGGTGGATGGTTTGGGGTCGGGGTCGGGGTGGATGGTTTGGGGTCGGGGTCGGGGTGGATGGTTTGATGTCGGGGTCGGGGTGGATGGTTTGGGGTCGGGTTTTGGGGTGGATGGTTTGGGGTCGGGGTCAGGGTGGATGGTTTGGGGTTGGGTCGGGGTGGATGGTTTGGGGTCGGGGTGGATGGTTTGGGGTCGGGGTGGATGGTTTGGGGTCGGGGTGGATGGTTTGGGGTCGGGGTGGATGGTTTGGGTCGGGGTGGATGGTTTGGGGTCGGGGTCAGGGTGGATGGTTTGGGGTCGGGGTGGATGGTTTGGGGTCGGGGTCAGGGTGGATGGTTTGGGGTCGGGGTCAGGGTGGATGGTTTGGGGTCGGGGTCAGGGTGGATGGTTTGGGGTCGGGGTGGATGGTTTGGGGTCGGGGTGGGTTGGATGGTTTGGGGTCGGGGTCGGGGTGGATGGTTTGAGGTCGGGGTGGATGGTTTGGGGTCGGGGACGGGGTGGATGGTTTGGGGTCGGGGCAGATGGTTTGGGGTCGGGGCAGATGGTTTGGGGTCGGGGTGGATGGTTTGGGGTTGGGTCAGTGTGGATGGTTGGGGTCGAGGTCGGGGTGGATGGTTTGGGGTCGGGGCTTGGGGTGGATGGTTTGGGGTCGGGGTCAGGGTGGATGGTTTGGGGTCGGGGTCAGGGTGGATGGTTTGGGGGTCGGGGTGGATGGTTTGGGGTTGGGGTGGATGGTTTGGGGTTGGGGTGGATGGCTTGGGGTTGGGGTCGGGGTAGATGGTTTGGGGTCGGGGTGGATGGTTTTGGGGTTGGGGTGGATGGTTTGGGGTTGGGTGGATGGTTTGGGGTCGGGTCGGGTAGATGGTTTGGGGTCGGGGTGGATGGCTTGGGGTCGGTCAGGCTGGATGGTTTGGGTCGGGGTGGATGGTTTGGGGTCGGTCGGGGTGGATGGTTTGGGGTCGGGGTCAGGGTGATGGTTTGGGGTCGGGGTGGATGGTTTGGGGTCGGTCGGGGTGGATGGTTTGGGGGTCGGGTGGGGTGGATGGTTTGGGGTCGGGGTGGATGGTTGGGGTCGGGGTCAGGGTGGATGGTTTGGGGTCGGGGTGGATGGTTGGGGTCGGGGTCAGGGTGGATGGTTTGGGTCGGGTGATGGTTTGGGGTCGGGGTCGGGGTGGATGGTTTGGGGTCGGGGTGGATGGCTTGGGGTCGGGTCAGGCTGGATGGTTTGGGGTCGGGTTGGGGTGGATGGGTTGGGGTCGGGGTGGATGGCTTGGGGTCGGGGTGGATGGTTTGGGGTCGGGGTGGATGGCTTGGGGTCGGGTTGGGGTGGATGGTTTGGTTGAGGTCGGGGTGGATGGTTTGGGGTCGGGGTCGGGGTGGATGGTTTGGGGTCGGGGTGGATGGTTTGGGGTCGGGGTGGATGGTTTGGGATCGGGGTCGGGGTGGATGGTTTGGGGTCGGGGTGGATGGTTTGGGGTCGGGGTGGATGGTTTGGGGTCGGGGTGGATGGTTTGGGGTCGGGGTGGATGGTTTGGGGTCGGGGTCGGGGTGGATGGTTTGGGGTCGGGGTGGATGGTTTGGGATCGGGTCGGGTGGATGGTTTGGGATCGGGGTCGGGGTGGATGGTTTGGGGTCGGGGTGGATGGTTTGGGGTCGGGGTGGATGGTTTGGGGTCGGGGTCGGGGTGGATGGTTTGGGGTCGGGGTGGATGGATCGGGGTCGGGTGGATGTTTGGGTCGGGGTCGGGTGGATGGTTTGGGGTCGGGGTGGATGGTTTGGGGTCGGGGTGGATGGTTTGGGGTCGGGGTGGATGGTTTGGGTCGGGGTGGATGGTTTGGGGTCAGGGTGGATGGTTTGGGGTCGGGGTCGGGGTGGATGGTTTGGGGTCGGGGTCGGGGTGGATGGTTTGAGGTCGGGGTGGATGGTTTGGGGTCGGGGCGGATGGTTTGGGGTCGGGGTGGATGGTTTGGGGTTGGGGTCAGTGTGGATGGTTTGGGGTCAGGGTGGATGGTTTGGGGTCGAGGTCGGGGTGGATGGTTTGGGGTCGGGGCTTGGGGTGGATGGTTTGGGGTCGGGGTCAGGGTGGATGGTTTGGGGTCGGGGTCAGGGTGGATGGTTTGGGGTCAGGGTGGATGGTTTGGGCTTGGGGTCGGGTCAGGTTGGATGGTTTGGGGTTGGGGTGGATGGGTTGGGGTCGGGGTGGATGGCTTGGGGTCGGGGTGGATGGTTTGGGGTCGGGGTGGATGGTTTGGGGTCGGGGTGGATGGTTTGGGGTCGGGGTGGATGGCTTGGGGTCGGGTCGGGCTGGATGGTTTGGGGTCGGGGTCAGGGTGGATGGTTTGGGGTCGGGGTCGGGGTGGATGGTTTGAGGTCGGGCCGGGGTGGATGGTGTTGGGGTCGGGGTGGATGGTTTGGGGTCGGGGTCGAGGTGGATGATTTGGGGTGAATGGTTTGGGATCGGGGTGGATGGTTTGGGATCGGGGTCGGGGTGGATGATTTGGGGTGAATGGTTTGGGGTCGGGGTGGATGGTTTGGGGTCGGGGTGGATGGTTTGGGGTCGGGGTGGATAGTTTGGGATCGGGGTGGATGGTTGGGGTCGGGGTCGGGGTGGATGGTTTGGGGTCGAGGTGGATGGTTTGGGATCGGGATCGGGGTGGATGGTTTGGGGTCGGGGGTTGGGGTGGATGGTTTGGGGTCGGGGTGGATGGATTGGGGTCGGGGTGGATGGTTTGGGATCGGGGTGGATGGTTTGGGGTCGGGGTCGGGGTGGATGGTTTGGGGTCGGGATCGGGGTGGATGGTTTGGGGTCGGGGTGGATGGTTTGGGGTCGGGGTTTGGGGTGGATGGTTTGAGGTTGGGGTGGATGGTTTGGGGTCGGGGTTTGGGGTGGATGGTTTGAGGTTGGGGTGGATGGTTTGGGGTCGGGGTGGATGGTTTGGGGTCGGGGTGGATGGCTTGGGGTCGGGTCGGGCTGGATGGTTTGGGGTCGGGTTGGGGTGGATGGTTTGGTTGAGGTCGGGGTGGATGGTTTGAGGTCGGGGTCGAGGTGGATGATTTGGGGTGAATGGTTTGGGATCGGGGTGGATGGTTTGGGATCGGGGTCGGGGTGGATGGTTTGGGGTCGGGGTGGATGGTTTGGGGTCGGGGTGGATGGTTTGGGATCGGGGTGGATGGTTTGGGGTCGAGGTGGATGGTTTGGGATCGGGATCGGGGTGGATGGTTTGGGGTCGAGGTGGATGGTTTGGGATCGGGATCGGGGTGGATGGTTTGGGGTCGGGCGGGTGGATGGTTTGGGGTCGGGGTTTGGGGTGGATGGTTGAGGTGGGGTGATGGATTGGGTCGGGGTGGATGGTTTGGGATCGGGGTGGATGGTTTGGGGTCGGGGTGGATGGTTTGGGGTCGGGGTCGGGGTGGATGGTTTGGGGTCGGGGTGGATGGTTTGGGATCGGGGTGGATGGTTTGGGGTCGGGGTGGATGGTTTGGGGTCGGGGTGGATGGTTTGGGGTCGGGGTGGATGGTTTGGGATCGGGGTGGATGGTTTGGGGTCGGGGTGGATGGTTTGGGGTCGAGGTGGATGGTTTGGGGTCGGGGTTTGGGGTGGATGGTTTGGGGTCGGGGTGGATGGTTTGGGATCGGGGTGGATGGTTTGGGGTCGGGGTGGATGGTTTGGGGTCGGGGTGGATGGTTTGGGGTCGGGGTGGATGGATTGGGGTCGGGGTGGATGGTTTGGGGTCGGGGTGGATGGTTTGGGGTCGGGGTAGATGGTTTGAGGGTGGATAGTTTGGGGTCGGGATTAATATTTCGGATTTTGATCTCCCATTTTATTCCCATTATTTTTTGAGAGTTGAAACTCTTTCCATCCATCGTATTTTTGGCTTTGGTGAAACGATAAGATCAACTTTCATTTGGACATGTCTGTGCTGTGATTAATCACACCAGTGAGATGGGAAAATCTGATACCTGCTCGCACAGCATGCAACCCCTCTCCTATGTAGATTGGCCTCCTTACTTGCGATGAGCCTTGGCAGTAGCTTTCTCCTGAGGTTTTGGGGAGGGAAATAGCAAGCTTTGTGCAATTACTTTTTTGGCACTTGTCTAACGCACAAAAACATTCTATGTTATTCCTGCTCAGTATTATCTGTGCCAATGTACTGGAGGAAATTGGGCTTTCTGTTTCTTCTGCATCAGTTTCATATTTCAGTAATTTTGTGCATACTCTCTGCCATCCACAGGGCAGATTATATTCCACATGATATTCAACCTAAGCCAGGAAGGTTTAGCGAGGAATTCAGGCAACCACATGGCGCTATGAATCTGGATACCACTTACAAACGGGATTTTAACCCACACTCTATCCAACCAGTAGCTCCAGCTCGACCATTGGAACAGAAGCACATCTCTACAGCAAAGATGGAAACAATCCCTACCTATAAAGGTATGTCATCCTTTTCATTACTTCCAGCAATTAAAGATTGAAGGTTAAATTTATTTACTTGTCTCTCCCTTGTGTTTGTGAGTGAGTGAGTGTTTATGTATGTGTGTGTGTTTCTCTTCCAATCTCATATGGCATCACTCACAGTGAGTTAGAGATTATGGTGCTACACAAAGGAAGGGCTGCTGGGATGAGGATGTGTGGCAGGAAGTTTTGGCAAGAAATTTATAAGCAATCTCCTCATTTGATCTGCCTGGAAAATAGAGTCTTCATTACCCACTGTAGGTAGATTAAAATTTTGTTTAATTCCCCTCACATACACGCAAGTCTCTACCTGTCTCACAAGGGGAAAGCAGCATGTTGCCTTTACTGTCCATCTGTTTATGGTATGAATTGACAGTAAGGTCCACTAAATATATAAAACTTAAAAAAACCTTCTTAATTTTTCCTTCTTTGCCTAATATCTCTGCAACAGTACTGTTACTAAAATGCTCTGCTGCAATAAAGATGTTTAATTTAGGACTTTTATTCAGAACCTCCCTCCCAACATTAATAGTAGTGCAGTCCTTCCAGAATTTTCACTGTTTATATTAATCAGTTTTGATTTTATGGTTGGTTTTGTTAATATACCTGGAGACATTGACAAATTGAAAAGTGGAAAGTTTATTTAACAAATACAGTAAAGTGTGACAAATTAAGCAATTCCTAAAATATAGTTTTCTTCAGGAAAATTACCACAGGAAAACATTGAAGTGTTCATACTTTACCTTATTTTGATGTTTTATGCAATTAAAACCAATTCTTGTTATTTTTAATGCTCCTAATAAATAGTTTCCCGTGGGGTTTTCATCCTCAGAACTTTTTTATAAATACACGGGAGTACAAGAGGCTTACAAATAACAAATCCTGGCAAACTATTTGAATGGCTGGCCTTAGTGTTAATCATAAAAGAAGAAATCTGGGCATTGTGTATGCTGGAAATTATCACCTGCTTCCATGTTGAGTCTTGGCATCTGACAGTGATAGATCTGAGACACCCTATAAACTTCAGCTCTAGGCTTCTTGGAAAGCAACAGGCCTCAAATGAAAAACATTGTTAGAAATATTGTAAACAAAGAAATTAATTTATTTTTAAACAATTTTTTTGAAATATAATTTTTAATGTTTGTCTTGTTACAACCCTTAAGTCCAGTAGTAAGTTTCTCCATTTATAAGAAACACAGATGGTGACTCAAATAATTTTTTGTAAACTTTGTTCCAGTATCTCCTAGTGGAAATGTGCATCTCTATCCCCTCCCATACTCCAACTCCTGCAATAAGGTAACCGTAGACTCACTGTTTACAATACCACTTTATTGTCATTCCTGCCACTAGACTCAGTATTCACCCCCTCTACCATCAGTGCACTGTGGCTGCAGTACGTACCATCTGCAGAATGCACTGCAACAACTCACCGCATTTAATTCAACGGAATCTCTCAGCCCCACAATCTCTACCACCAAGACAAGAGCAGCTAGGTCATGGAAACACCATCACCGCCAAGTTGCATTTCATGTTGACTTGGATGTATGCTGCTGTTCCTTCATCATCGCTGGGTCAATATCCTGGTGTTCCCTATCTAACACCGTCATGGGAGCACCATCAGGACAAAGACTGCAGCAGATTAAGGAGAAGGCACACTACGACCTTCTTGGAAACTAGGCATGGCCAATAAATGGGATTATTGCCCACGGCCACGTCCCAAAGAGAGAGAAAAAAGAAACATGCAGTACATAAAATGGTTGCCATTTAATATCCCTAATCATGTATAAGGAATAATTGGGAGCCGGTAGGCAGTGTATCCTCTTCTCCATTGATTTAATTGACATGCCTCAACTTCCAAAATATACCTAAGCAGTGAGATTTGAGGCTATCATCAGTTTGGAGGATAGTCCTCTATCTCTTTAAAAAAAAGAAAAGCCATTTCTTTCTCTTTCAGATCATTACAAACAATGGGAACTTTCAAAGAGAGAAACAACAAAACCAGAATATACTTTTAAAGCTCCATCAACCAAATTTGGAAATGCAACCACTTTTCAGGATGACTATTCCTTCAAAATTCCAGCTCCCAAGGAGAGCTTTAAACCTCCAAACGCAGCCAGGTTATCAAACATGCCCTTTGATGACATGACCAACTATCGGCAGCATTATGTACCGTATACACATGAGCCCCGCAAAAGGCGTGAACATGAGCAATACAAGCCAAATGACGAACCTTTTGATGATCTCACTACGCACAGGAGAGATTTTAAGGGGCAGGCAGGAGAGCTCACAATGCCTATTAGGCCTCCTTGCAACAAACTCAACTCTAATCAGCAGTTTTATGACTTGACTGAATTTCGTGACAAATACAGGACTTGGACTATAGAGCCACCAGTAGTCCACAAGGCTGTGGAGTTTGTGGTTCCTGAAGGTAAAATTAACCTGAGCACTACTACTCATACAGACTTTGTTGAGCGTAAACTCCAACCTTTTGTTCCAGTCCGACCGTTGCCCCAGACAAATGGGCACAGCATTCCATTTGAAGGACAGTCCACCATGAAGGCAGACTACAAACCTTGGGATTCCGCACGGGAACCTATGATCAAGCCACGGCAAGAACTGGAGAAAGCAACTGGCCGATTCGATGATATGACGACATTCAGGGCTCATTATGTACCTCACCAGATTAATCTCATGCACTCCTTCAAACCCCGCAACTCTTACATCCCTAGCACAATGCCGATAGATAATGGAACCACGTATCAATTCAGTTACACACCAAAGACAATGGAGGTGTGTCCTGCCTCATTCGCAGTGCCTCCTGGTTATGAATATGTGGAAACTGATGCCCGAGGTCATAAACTGTATCGCCCTGTGTCTGAAAGGGAGAATGTCCACCCCACGTTGTCAAACACCTCCATGGATTTGATTTCAAATATACACGGCCCTCAGAAAGTTGCAAATAATTTGAAAGCAGGTTTCCCAAATGATGCAATAGTTGCAGCTTGAAAAAAGCAAATCACCATCCCTTAGACTTATTAATTGGAAATGTTTAATCTTCTTTTGGAAGCATTAATTAACCCTAATTGCAGATGTGCTTCCTTTTGTTTTATTTAGTGGCGGTGGTAAATAAGAGAAATGTTTATTTTGAAGGTATTATTCCCTGTATAAGGCTCAGCAAGTCTGCAATTCCTGTGGCTGAGAACACAAGTCGACTCGCTACCTGGCACTCAGGACCAGCGTGACTCTGGTTTGGCAATAACTCCTGTTCTGTTCTTTTACCCCCTCACCCTGTAGGATGGGGTCTGACCTGCTCAGTGACTCCTCTCATCACCGTGGCTGAGATTGGCAACTCAGTAAAATAAATTTGAAATAACTCCCTCCACTGACACTGCTGCGTATTTGGCACCAAACTGTCTGGATGATTCATGTTTAACATTTGGTTTGAAATGATGAACTATCTAATGCAACTTTATCTCTGGTTGCAGTATTCCATATGAATGGAGCTTGGGTAGTGAAGGCAAAGATCCTGGAATCATTTAAGAAACAGTTGGATGCTGTGACACAGGGACTGCAGCTTTTTACTGGGTGGATGAGCTACAATGGGGCAAATCTTATCCGAGTCTATTTTGTGAACTCTGCAATAGCTTGATTCTGCGAGGTGTAATTTGTCTGTTATTGGACAGTCTGTTCTGTTGTTAAAGGTGCAATATTTCCAGTAGCTGTTTTTTAATTACTTAAAATTCAGATTAGCTGCATCAGAATGAACATTTGAAATATGGGAGTGGGGGAAGAGTGGGACCAAAAGCACAAATGTGCCAAGTGCAGCTTCTGAAAACAAACATTAACAAAAGGAAGTTGGCCAGGAGCGAAACTAATACAGGTAAAAAAAAAAGTACATCACTTGAAAAAGGTGTGTACACTCAAAGCTTTTAAAACATTCCAGATTTCAAACTAGCTGACCAAATTACCAAGACATTGAGTGATCTTTTCTTAATGTCCCTTTTCAAGAACCAAGAAAGCAATATTTTTGAACACAAGAAAGCAAACATGTTTCTTTTTGCAACCAATACCCATTCTATTAAGAAAATGCATTGCAATCTATTTTTGCCACACCTATCTGGAGTTAGTGGCATTTTACAATTATTAGTGTTACCATAGATAGATCTGACACTATATATAGGCTGCCTATAACTGCAAGTTTAATGCTAGGTCTCGACATCTAATGCACGGCATAATATATTACAATCTGAATGCAGCAAAAATTAGTTTGTGTTGTAATTAACACTTTTAGCCCTCGTGTGTTGCCTTCATTCTCTTCCCTTCCATTTGCTGAGGCACATCTTTCTTGCTGTGCAGTGTGTAGAATGGATGGAGGCAGTAATGATGTGATATTTGGGAGCCACCAACATGAATTCTTAAACTTATTCAAATGGCCAATACCACCACCAAAGCCCAGCCTTATTTTTTCAGCCCAGGCAGAAAGTTAAAGGCTCATTTCCTCCTCCAACATCCCTCCAGAATTTTGCCCTGTTGACTAAAAATTGTCCTGGTAATAGGTTTTGATGCACTTGTTGATATTTATTTTGCTGCGCAAGGGGTGTGGCCTATATAAAACGTTACTAAGACCTCCGTTAGAGTATTGTGTGTGTGTGTGTGTGCAGTATTCTATACCAAGACCAAATCCTTTTTAATGGCCACAACATGGAATAGGGGCCCACCGTAAAGCAGAAGACGTCCAATCGCTGAGCTTCATATTGTAGCTTCAATTTAAGAATAAATCACAAAGTAATATCAATATTTTTGTATTTTGACTTTGTGCTTTTTGAAAAGTGGTAGTTTGTTTATAGTTTTTGTAACCTGTCCACAAAATAGCGATAGATGTCACAAGAAACCCTAGTAACTTTACCCAATATTTTGTACACATTTCTGTTGTTTAATTGTTTCAGCCCACGTACCAGTGGAGTCGATCAGAGTGCAGTCCCTCACAACACACCACCAGTTAGTTCCATATAATGACACTACATTGTATTAAACATTGAACTTCAAAAAAAGCTTCTTACTTCAGTAATCTCACTTAAAAAATGTTGGGATAAAATTGCTATATTTCAAAACTTCAGTTTTATTTTTATATCCTAAAAATGTTACATTATGAACTCAAGAAAAGGTTATAAAGCCTTTTAATAGGCCTGATGTTACTTGTAACTGAAGAACCCTTTTAAACTCACATTTGCTTTTAGTGCAGCACACTTTCCCTACATTTACAAGAGATACTGTAACTTTTACTGTAATTATAAAGAACCTACGTGTAAGCTGTCTTGATACAAAATGTTTTTCATACAATATTCTCAGGAATGTTTGTAAAGTTTCCTAATATTCTGTTAGTATTATGGCTAAAATTCTTTTCTGACATATTTAGTTGGATTTGTATTGTCTTTTTACAAATGGGTCGTTATTCAGTAATGTACCTCTCGTATCATTTCTAGATCTTGGGTTGAATTTTTAAAAGTGTATTAATTCATTACCTTCAGTGATGTGTACAGCCTCACTTTGCTTCAGTTGATGGAGGTGAGCGCGCAGATGTGCTAATGTTATTAGTATAGAATACTGAAATCAATTAAAAAAAAATATGGAGAATGTTGATTCCTGAACGTCCTTCTTGGCTGGTAAAATCAATGGAATCATTATCTGTCTTAAATTTAGATTTTGATTTTGTTATTGTTGTATTTTGAACCGATGTTGTGAAATTTCTAATTAACTTTGATTGTAAAGGTTACTGTGTGCATCTTGGTGATCCTGTCAATCATAATCTAATAAATGCCAAATTTGCAAGCAAATGTGACACTCTTTACAACTGGACTGTGCCTTCTAACTAGCAACAGATGACAATGCTTTTCTAACATTCAGGTGTCCCTTTGTCAAAGCATATTGGTCACTCCTATAAAGAAATGTTGTCAACTCATTCCAGCTCTGATGGTGACCTCTGCCCCGAACGCATCTTTTCCTTCACGAAGTCTACAGAGATACTGTGCAATTACAGCATTTCGTATTTTAATTCCAGATTTTGTATTTTTCTGTTGCATTACTCTATTACCAGTAAGGTTAATCAAGTCCGCTTTGACTAGAAATACCAGGGAATCAGCAAAAGGACAGTGTGGATAATTTACATTCCATCAAAAATTCAGTTGGACAAAGATGATATTTTTTCTCTCTTGCCGCCCCCCCCCCCCCCCCCCCCCCCACCACCACTCCCAATTCAAATAATCTGTTTATTAAAAAAATAATAAAATAGAATATAACGAAATAACAACAGAAAATGCTGGAAACACTCAGCAGGCCAGGCAGCATCCATGGAGAGGTGCAGTCTGGTCTTCTGCCCTGGCTGCAATTACATTTAAACACCACCCATCTAAGTCAATTAATAGATGGCGGAAGGAATTTACCATCTGTTTCAGTAGTCAGAGACTTGTAATTAAAAACCCAGGTGCACAATTATCCATAACTGAAGACATTAATGAACGCAGCACAGAACAATAGCACGTACCTTGAAACACCGCTGTGTTAGAGTGAAGCAATGTGAAGTGTGCAGCTATGCAAAGTGCTTTGAATGTTTTATTACGTTAAAGCCGCTCTGCAAATGCATAACTGAAGGACAAGATTGAATTCATTGCTAACAGGATCACACTATTACTTTGCCAGTAACTAAATATTTCTCCTTCCTGCATTTGGTCACAGAATGAACCACACAGAGAAATGATGAGATTGTAGCTATTTGGTATTCTTTTGAGACTATGTACCTTTCTCTGCAGAGTGCAGCAGTATTGTCCCACTGGTGCAGTGAGCATGCAGTATTGTCCCACTGGTGCAGTGAGCATGCAGCATTGCCCCACCGGTGCAGTGAGCATGCAGCATTGCCCCACCAGTGCAGTGAGCATGCAGCAAGCATTGTTCTGCTCTGTTTTACTTACAATGACATTTATAAAACACTCTGTATAAATACATAGGAAAAGTCGAGGATACGATGAGACTTTTTTGACCCATCCAAGCTCACGTGAGTGACACACGCAGGTTGGTGTTACCATTTCAATTTCTGTGAACATGAGGCAGCTGTTTTGGGGGTGGTCAGAAACCAACATTTACCGGAAGCCCATTGATTCAACAATTTTGCCACTTTCCTTAATCGGACTTGTTTTTTCCACAAAGTAAATGGCCTGAATATTAACAGGGACGGGTTACGTAGGCCGGGGGGGGGGGGGTGGGGGGGGGCAGAGTTTCAAACGGGAAACCCGAATTCTCCACACGCTGTAGTGTTTTAATGCCACAGTGTGCATCTTTTGTCCTTGGCAGGTCCCCTACCTGGAAGTGAGCCTGATTGACAGGCTTGGTTACCAGTTGGGCGGGGAGGACTCCGGAGGAGGTAGGCCCGATCCTCGACCCTCAGCGGGGGTCCGATCCTGCAAAGCAGGTTAAATCAGAGGCTGACAACCTTATTAAAATATTTAAATTGCAAACCCACCCGCTGGGAGCTGGTTGGCTGCCCGCGCCTTGTCCTGTCTCCGTTAAACCCGGAAGTGGGCAGGTTGGAGGCGGGTTGGGATCGGGTTTGAGATTTTAAAAATTTTAACCTCTGACCTGACCCCATTCCACCTGTTTTTCGGTGTTAAAATGAGTTTTTGTGGATATGGGCCTGTTGGAATTTTGTACTTTGAAGAATCAAGTAACAGGAAGAAAGCTGACTAAGCATCAAAATAACATCTGTGTTTAACTACCAGTCTTACGTAAATCAGAGAACATAGGAAACACTGGAAATTCAATAAATATTTGTACTTAAGTAGATTTGGTACAAAAGAAATTACATAAATAGGCTTCTGGTAAGTAACATCAGACTTTATCCAGCAACATTACAATTAGAAGGTGTGTCACTGGGTCCTTGTCACAGAATAAAACTAAATGTACATTCACAATGATCTCCGCGTCTATAACTACACTTGTGACCCACAGTTCAACTAAGGAACACAAAACAATGGGAAACGGGAGATCTAATCTATGTTTCCTCTACCATTAGCATGTAGCAAAACACTACTAAATGCTCCAATTAAACTCAATCAATTAGTCAAATGAGCAAATTCTTCCCATAATATCAGGGAAGGCTTTCTAACATACACTGTTTACTGATTTGTAAATGATTGCCCTAGAGGAAACATAGGATAAATGCATTATGTACACAGCAACAAGGCTGGCAAATCAGTCATTGGAAGGAATGTAACTGGAAGAATGTTTGTGGGGAAGGAGGATTGGGAAAATCATTCTGTTTTTAATACAACAGCCGCAACACATTGGGAATGTATCGCTTATTTCACGCATCCCAATGATTGAGGATGAAACCCCCCTAGCAGTGCAGCGTAAAACAAAAGTGAAAAAGTATTCAATGGAAGTGCTATTAAAATGAGAACTTCAAATTCTCTTGCAAAAATAAGCAACAAAAAAAGCTTTGGTAATAAGAAAATAAAAGTCCCCAAAAATAGTATTTTCTGGACAACATAATGTACAGTTAAACAGGTATATTGCACGTTTCAACACGACTTTCTAATAAATAGATACAGAGCTTATTTTACAAAGATCTTATCTTAAATTATACATAAATTTAGAGAACTAAGTTGCTTAGATTTCAGACCCACTTTGCTGCTCTTACATTCTGTATAAAGGCATGGTGATAATTGTTTCTTAAATTTTAAATTACAATACAGTAAATGGCCTGGCATTTTATTGCAAGAGTCAGCCTTTTTAACCAGTCACATAATCAATAACCTAAACTTGATCACATCAAGATGTATCATGTGACTAGTAACCTACATATATCTATCTCACAATAACTGTTAAACAGCATGAGAATTATATCGATTCGTGTAAGTAAGCAGTATTTTTAAAATGTTTTAGAAATGTATACATTATACAAAAGAACAGGGCATGAGTAATATGGAGTCAGGAGACACTGTACATCCATCTGGTTTATGATGTTACCTAAACCACTTGATCATGCACACAGATTAATTTTCCATCATTATATATTCCGGGGTGCAATGGGGAGAGGGGAATTATGAGTGTTGCGCTAATGTAGTATGATGCCACTGGTGATATAATTCATCAGACCACGAGATAGTTGGACGTGGCTTAGAAGCCATGTTTTCACATATAGTAAACTCCTAATCTGAGGGAAGGTGGTGAGTGAAGGTAAGGTACTTCCTCACAGAGAACGAGGGACAATCACCCTGGGTCACTCTCACACCAGAGTTAAGATCAGAAGTTGTCTTGGACCAGATCTCCTATGCACGTTCCTAGCTGGGAAATGATAAGTATCTTGGGGAGACTTAAAGCAAGGACAAGAATATAAAGTAAATGTACTTTTTAGTAATGCGCTAATAACCAGCCTGCAGCTGAAAAATTGAAGAATAATTGGTCTCTCTCTTTATTTCAGGACTTCTCTATTACATTTCTCTGACTGGATCAGAGGGGAGGGGATTTATCTGAAATTTCTGCTTGATGCCAGAGCATGTTGGTGCTCTGATGATAATGTTACTACATTACTAAGTGTTAGGACAAGTTGTACAGCAGAGAGACACAATCAGAGGCTGGCTCAACCAAGGGCTCTGATCAGACCCCTCTTAGCTGCTTAATGGCAATGACAGAAGGTCGCGACAAGCCACCCATCTGCCCTTCTGGTTGGGGAACGGTTGGGGAAAGGTTGAAGAAAGGTTGGGGAACTGTTGGCACTGGGAACAAAATGTACTGAGAAGGGCAAGTGGCTGGGAGGAAAAATAGCTTCAAATAAATAAATAAAATGTGGCCATTTCAATACTGCAGTCCATGTTAGAAACTAAACAATTGGCTGTAACAGGTTAGCTGGCAGTCTACCATAATCTGACACGAAATATTAAAAACAAAATAGAAAACAGGGTAAGGGGAGAGGGAAATCACAATTTAGTAAGAGCTGGCTTTAATATAATAAACGTTGACAGGGATATTTTGTAATGGGAGTGGGAGCCCTTGAGTAACTGCAGTTGAACAGGACTTCAAAATAGACTTGCAATGAACTATGAGGAATAAGAGGATAGGATGAAGTTTACTGTGTGAATGTTTCTAACCCTCCTCAGAGACCATCGGAACATGGAACATATTTCTTCAAGAAAGTGTGCGGATAGATGTTGCTGCCTCTCGCATCATCTGTTCATCCCGTTTACTTTTCTAGACTTTGTAATTGAATATTTAATCTTCACTGATTTTTCGGTATTATCCTTTTGAGCTTAAATTGTTCCTGAATTTGGGGTTATCAATATCTACTGCCCTAATTTCAGTGGGAGATTGACAGAAACTCCTGTAGAATTCAGGGCCACGTTTCACCAGAAAAATATCTGTGATTCAGATAAAATTCACATATAATTAAGATAGATCAGTATCCTCATCCAAGAATCTCAGTAAATAATGCTTACTTGACCAATTGGTTTAGATCTATGATAGATGTTGAAAAAAGTAAATAATAGGTCATTCTCCTCTCCCTTTCTCTCAATAATACTGCATCTCTTTTCAAATACAAGGGGTACATACCAATACCATTTGTCACGTTTAAGTCTATTTGCTTCCGTTTCCCCTTCAAGTTCACAGCAATGTGCCCTGCTGGTAGTCTGTAATAAATTTGGTTTCTTTGCAATATTCCATAAAAGGTCTGAGCAGAAATTCCCACGAAACAGACAAAGCAGAATATATTTACACAGTTTCCTTGGGCTTTGATAGGTGAAGGAAGGTAGTCAAAGTCATTCTAGAACAAGCCCATCACAAGAACTGTCATCCAGCGTCATGTTGGTGCTACAAACAGCACTCGTCAAAATGGCTGAAGCCTTCATCCGAAGCACAAAGTAATAAAGGAATGTACAGTGTGTCTAAACGTATTGTAATAGCCCTACTACACCCAGAATGGCCACTGACAGATTCTTTCCTATTCAAATGCAGATTTTCTCTTCAAGCAGCCATGGAAATACTTGTCTCTCTTTTAATAAAAAAAAACACAGGGAGCACTGTTGAAATTTTTAAACAATGTAACCATTTCAAGTTAGTTTCCCCTCCCCCCCCATCATTTCATTGTGAGAGGATAAATTATAGAATTGCTGTCATCTTCAGATACCCCTGCAGGATTCACAGCAGCGTAGTTTGTACTGGGACAGGAGGCAGAGTTTTAGTCGCTTAACCATTTCACAGTATCTGGTTGTGTCTCTGCATTCGGCTGTGGGCAAGTGAAAGCATAAATTATACACAATAGCAAACTCTATCTTACTACAAATGCCAATAAATTAGAATTCATTATAGTCACACAATGGTATTGATCATTCACACAAAGTTTCCAGTCAATGTGAAGCTGTTATCAACAAAGTTGATCAAATCCTAGGATGGTTGTCATTATTTTAACTATGTGTAGATCACTGGTGAAGTCACATGGGAATATGAAGGTGAATTCCTCAATCTTACTCCCCAATAGGGATCTGCACTCAAAGGGAGTGAGGGTTGGAGGCAGGGCTGCAATACTCTACTGCCAATTCTCCAACTTGTGCTGTCTTCAAACCTTCTCACTGGGCGCCTGGGAGCTACAAATTGACCCTATTGCCTACAGTTCCGGGTGCGCTACTTTTATAGAGGATATTGATGCACTGGAGAAAGTTTAGAGAAAAACAAGATAGATGATTCCGGGACTTAGGGTTCTAGGTGATCAGGAGAGACTAAGAACCTTTCACTGGAGAAAATAGGATTTAAGGAGACATAATCTAGGTCTTCAAAATGCCAAGAGTAGGCAGGCTATTTGGATTGTTAATTTTAAACATCTAGTTCTGCACTAAAAAGCTTTATATAGACCATTCCCTCAGGAGATTCAGTAAGTGAGGTACAGTTCATGTTAGGGCCTAGATTCCCCTTCGTCATTTTGTGCTTTCTTATGTTAGAACTTCTGACTGTTGCCAACTTTCAGTGATTCGAGTCACGCAACAATATAAAGAAAGACTAATGTCACAAAGTACAGTCTCCTGCAACAGTCACGTCATGCCTTTCACCAGTCTTTGTTATTTTATCAACTGTCACTTTTAGAAACTTTGGAGACAGTGAAAGCAGTGCTTTTCTATCAGACACGTGATATGGTCACCAATTGCCGGACCCCCCCCATGATTTTAAAACTTCTTCCCTCTGTAGCAGTTGATACTCTATTACTGAGTCCCAGTGACTTGTCTTCATTGCTTAGGTTGTACCGAGTCCTAAAAGTTCTCCTATGGTCTCCCAAAGTATATTGCATTGACAGATCTGCTGTGACACGCCTGCTGTGACAGCCCTGCTGTGACATGCCTGCTGCAGTTATTCAAAAGACTGTTCCTTTAACTAATTTAGCGTTGTGCTCACCAATGCATTTTTGCCAACTCTCCAGTAATTTTGAGCCAGCATTAAATGAGAAAATAAATGCGATGCGAGAACAAACTTAATACTGACTAAATTTTCACATTAATTACTGCGAAAAGAGAAGTGTTAATGCCAGGACTGTGTGTTAAAGTGTGTTACAAATAATTAACTCTCACACAAATTTAGAAGCATAGGCAAAAAATGCCAATATTTTGTTAATGTTAATGCATCAAATTAAAAGGGTGTGGGAGAACGACAGGGAAATGGGACCTTTACACAACTTTTTATTTGGTAAGGTTGTTACCATATTTTTTTGCCATCTACTTCTCCACACACCATTCCTAGGTGTGGAGGCAGCTGGGTGAATTACCACATATAACTGGCCTGTGACTTGCAGTTACTCTCCCTCCAAGTTTCTCTCCCTGTGGAGAAGCTTCCAACCTCCACTCAAAGCCTCTCCTCAGCAGGGTGGCAAGACTGCTGTTCGGAACTGGCTGCTCAGGCAAACCATTGCTGTGAACTCACATTCTACCATTTCACAACACTTTCAATCAACAGTTTTCAGGCTGATAATTTGCCACCAGTATAAGCAATGGATCAAATGTGTTTTTTCTTAAATTTCAGTTTGTTGCTGAGCTGGGACTCACATTTTTCACACGGGATGATGTTACACCTCTGCCAGTTCACTGGCCTCTGCTTCCATAAGCAGAATTGTCCCCTCACTTGTTTGTTTGTGTGCAGATGCACACACTCCACCCGCCTGGACTGAAAGCCATAGTTCCCGCAGGAAGAGGTACATGGTGTCCAGGAACTACTGCGCCATTGGACAGTACAAACATCTGAGGAACAGTTCTGTGTGCTGAGTGGCCTAAGATCAACAAAATATGTTAATGAGAACATTATAAAATAAACAGAATGTATTTTCATGTGTGTTCTGGGCATTGCCATTTTTTGCATTCTAGGTCCAGCATCCTCTGTCTCTGAGCGCAGTTGCCAATTAGAACTAAATTAGGCACAGTTTTGTGTCGTGGGGATCTAGGAACTTGATTGAAACTGCTCAAACTTATTTCACATAGGACCTCTCCAGCAAGCAGGTAGAAATGTTCCTCCTGGTAGTCTGGGCTGGACTTGAACTCAGGCTTTCAGTGCTGAAAAACCAGTGTCCAACTTACTGCCCAAGCTTCAATCCAAAAAGTAAATGGCACACTTCCAATTCCATTGAAATTAAAATTGATGAAGCTCTGATAAGAGATCTCCCCTGAAATGTTAACCCTCTCCTTCAGTTACCAATGGATCCACTATGCATTTCCAGGATTTTCTGTTTTAATTTCAGATTTGCACCGTTTATTTAAACAATTCCATTGCTTTGCGTGAACGCTTACATTTGTGGTTTTGGGGTGTGGCCTATAATGTACCAGAGCATTAAATAGAAATGGCCACAATGTGAGCCAGTAACAGCCCCTGGGCTAAAGGGTCAACATCCCAGCTGCAGGGCATATTTTAAACAGAACTATAGGGGGGAATTTTAATCCCAAATAACAGGTGGGTTGGGGTCGGGTAGGAGGTTAAAGAGTTAAAAAGCTGAATTCTGACCCCCAACCCGCCCACTTCTGGTTTTAACAGAGGTGGGATGGGGGGGGGGGGGGGCGCGGGCAGCCAACCTACCTGCAGGAGGTGGGTCGCCCATTTAAATATTATAATGAGGCTGGCGTGCCTCATGGTGATCCACCATTCTAAATTTAACTCTGGCTGGCTGGGTTTCCCAGGTCTTGGGGGAACCCAACAGCTAAAGGGAGGCGCGGACTGCTGGATCCAGGAGGGAAGTGCCTTTCCACTTACCTTTGCTGGATTCAGTGTCCCTGCCTCTCCCATCCACCCACACCCCACCCCCTCCAAGGCCTCTGATCCCCCACCGCTCCCCCTCCCCGAGGCCTGCGATACACCACCCCCCCCATCCCAAGGCCTCAGATCCCCCACCGCTCCCCCTCCCCGAGGCCTGCGATACACCACCCCCCCCACCCCAAGGCCTCCGATCCCCCACCGCTCCCCCCCCCCCCCACCCCGAGGCTTCTGATGCCCCGATCCTCACCACGAGGCCTCCAATTCCTACCCCACGAGGCCTCCATTCACCTCCAACCTCCTTTCTCCGGGATCCCCGATGAGGCTTCCAATCAACCCCCCCCCCCCCCTCAACAAAGTCTCCGATTTCCCCCGCCCCCGCAACAAGGCCTCCATTCACCCTCTGACCCCCCCTCCCCGAGATCTCCGATCCCCGAGGAGACTTCCGATCACCCCCCCCACGAAGCCTCTGAATCGCCCCCCCCCCCCCACCTCAACGAGGCCTCCATTCACCCACCGAGGCCTCCGATCACCACCCCGCCGGCCACGAGCCTCTGATCACCCCTCTAGCTTCCGAGCTACCCCCTCCGGCCCCTAATTGCCTTCCTGGCCTTCCCTCTCTGGCTCTGAAACTCCTCCGACCCAGACCACCACCGATCCTCCATTGGCCCCAATTCACACCCCCCGATGCTCCTCCGGTCTCGATCATCCTCCGGTCCCGATTCTTCCCCCCCGATCCTCCTCCGGTCCCAACCACCCCCTCTCCCAAATCATCCTCCTGCCCCGAATCATCCCCCCCGATCCTCCTCTGGCCCCAATTCACACCCCCTGATGCTCCTCCGGTCTTGATCATCCCCGCAGCCCCCCCACCACCACCCCGATTCCTCCCTCCCTTCTGCGGCCTCTGGCTGGCTGCGGGTGGGAAACGGTGCTATGAATTGTTAATCAACACGACCGCTTTCTAGCCACCCCACTCCCAACCCGCCTCCAGATTAAAATTCTGACCATAGAGTCAGGAAATGTCAACAGTATAATATTCCAACCCTGAACGCACAATAAAAGGTTCCTATGCACAGACTACCTCAGTCCCATTATAATAATACTTGCATTTAATTATCACCTTATCATGTTGAAACATTGCAAACATTGAAACACTTAGGGGGGAATTTTGCCAGCCCTGGGGAGGTGGGTTTGGAGGCGGAACTGCCGGGAAAATAGCAGAAACTGGGAGCGGGTACTGAACCCGCTCCCAACCCGCCTCCGTGCCATCTTCCCGGGAGGTGGGAAGGGGATCACAGCCATTTAAGTGCCTGTGAACAGATAGTTAACAGGCAGTTAAGAGGCTTATCTCCATTTTACCAACACAAGTGCAGGCTTCCCGATGTTGGGAAACCCCGCCAGGGTCAGCGAGGCGAGCAGTGGGTCTGCGGGGGTGAGAGGGATCGAAAAGTGCGTTGTGGAGGTGAGTGATGGGTGCAAGTATGGAGAGGTAAGTATGTGAGGTGAGTGAAAAGTGTTAGAAAAAGTTTCCTTACCTTTGTTTCTTCCTGCAGGCTTCAACACTTGGGGATCCGGAGGCTCCTCATCTCCACGGCAGAGATGACAGAATGGCTGCTGCATTCTCCGATGCAACAGCCATCTGATTTCTGCTCAGGAAAGAGGTTTGGTGAATCTTGAGTACAAGGACTCACCAAAGAACAGAGATTGTCAGTGTTTGACAGCTTCTCAAAGCTGACAAACGATGACAATTCATCCGTCAAAAATTTTTGGACTGAAACCCGACAACCAGCAGTCCCGCCCCCAATGCGCCCCCATTGATAAAATCCAGCCCCAAGAATTACTTTGGCAGTGCAATCGATGACTGATCATAAACAATAAAGGGAAAAAAAGAATTATACAGCTAATAAAAAAAAGACATTTCTATAACTCCTATCACGACCTCAATATGTCCCAAAGTGTTTTAGAGCCAATGAAGTACTTTTTGAAGTGTTAGTCACTGTTGTAATATAGGAAACGCAGCAGCCAATTTGTGCACAGGTCCCACAAACAACAATGTAATAATGACCAGATAATCTGTTTTAATGAGGGCTGAGGGATAAATATTGGCCCAGGACGCCGGGGGAGAACACCCCTGCTCTTCTTCGAATAATGCCATAGGATCTTTTATGTCCACCTAAGAGGGCAGACGGGGCCTCGGTTTAACTTCTCATCCGACAGACGGCACCTCTGTGTGCAGCGCTCCCTCAGTACTGCCCCTCCGACAGTGCAGCACTCCCTCGGTACTGCACTCCCTCGGTACTGCACTGCCAACAGTGCAGCAGTCCCTCAGCACTGCCCCTCTGACAGTGCAGCACTCCCTCAGTACTGCCCCTCCAACAGTGCAGCGTTTCCTCAGTTCTGCCCCTCTGACAGTGCAGCACTCCCTCAGTACTGCACTCCCTCGGTACTGCACCGCCAACAGTGCAGCAGTCCCTCAGCACTGCCCCTCCAACAGTGCAGCACTTCCTCAGTACATCCCCTCCGACAGTGCAGTGCTCCCTTAGTACTGCACTGGAGTGTCAGCCTGGATTTTGTGCTCAAGTCTCTGGAGTGGGATTTGAACCCACAACCTTCTGACTCAGAGGCGAGAGTGCTACCATTGAGCCATGGCTGACACCTGTTGTACTGGCAAAGGCCTGGGAGATGGTCCCTTGCCATACTCTCAATGGAAAATGGTGTGAGAGGGAAGGCACCTAAAGAAAGAGAGAAAATACCAAAACATGTGTGGGTGTGGGTGGCAGTGAAGAAAAAAAAGCATTTTTTCTTTAAAATACAGTGAAAAATCTTGTGCACAAATAAACAGGGTAATGTCAAATCACATTTGTTCCAATTATGTGACATTGATTGTGAATTATTTGATGTTTGAGTGATAAAAAATAATGTGATGCATAGGTGCTTCCTGCTTAGAGTATGTTGAAACATTTATCAACAGTATTTAGAGTCTTGGCTGATTAGGGAAAAGCCACATTATATTTTAGAAATCCGTCACATTACATTACAATGTACCGCATTATCTGTCTGTTTTATAATGTTATTACTGAATAAGATAGCAATTTCAGCACTAGAATACTGTCACAAAGTCTCATTATAAGTAGAAAGATAAGGTACCTTGTGCTACTGCTGCATTGCTGAGAAGGTAACTTGGTCCCATTCTGTGCCCGGCAGAGGATGTGGCGATGTTGAGTTCCCAGCCTCAGTCCCACACACTGGCCATTGCACTACAGAAAGGAACATTTTGTGCCACAGTTTAATTCAATTTTATTCCAATCACTCAAATCTTTATTAGATATAACAAGAATAGCCAAGACAATTCTCAGCAAGTCCACCCCTTCCAGATTGATGAATTGTTAGTTAAGCATCTACTAGTTAATCTCCTGTAGTCCTGTTGTGTGGATATAGGAATTTATAATGAAAAAAGTTGACAGGAAGTGTTTGCAAGTTTTTTAATATATTATTAATTGATATCCAATTAATTGCACATGGGGAGTTAAGACCAAGTGTAATTTTTGGGTGAAGCAGGGTTAATGGGAGGGGGATAACTTGACAATGGCATGCAGGCGTAACTCCCTTCCCATTATGAACTCATACATTCTGTCCTTATTTTTATATCTCAATTATAAATTACAAAGTCCACATTTATAACGGAAACTGCCTGTGTAAACGTGTCATGCTGTAATTACACCCTTCCACCAGTGGTGGTGCTGCAGTGGTTCCACTGACAGGAGGTATAATTACAGTGTCACATGTTTACATAGACAAATTCCAATATAAATATGGACATCAAATTATAATGAAAAAAGTTGACAGGAAACTGCTGGACTGCTTTCTTGTTCTTTTTCGTCTCGTTACTTTAAACGTCAGATTACACACGCACACTCAGTTGTAGCAATGCAGGATCAATCTTTATTGAAACCTCATACTATCCACAATCAGTATGAGAGCTCAGGTCTTTTCATATTCACAAAACCAGTGTGAGAGCTCAGGTCGTTTCATACTACACCATTCCAGTGTGAGAGCTCAGGTCTTTTCATACTACATCACTCCTGTATGAGAGCTCCGGTCTTTTCATACTACACCACTCCAGTATGAGAGCTCCGGTCTTTTCATACTACACCACTCCAGTATGAGAGCTCCGGTCTTTTCATACTACACCACTCCAGTATGAGAGCTCAGGTCTTTTCATACTACACCACTCCTGTATGATAGCTCCGGTCTTTTCATACTACACCATTCCAGTATGAGAGCGAGCTGCTGTTGAGACATCACACTTCACGATTCTAGTGTGAGTTGCTAAACACTCGTTCACTCACATTTCTCATACCAAATTTCACCTTTGATCACAAGGGGGGTGATTTTCTGACGTCGGAGGAGGCGGGTTTGGAGGTGGGAAAGGTGGGAAAATCAGATTCAAAGAGGTCGGGTTTGGAAACCGCCTCCAACCCGTCTCTGCGGGATTTTGCCGGTGCCGGTTTTGGAGGTTGGGAAACGCCCCTGCTTCCAGCTGGCCATTGCGCTATTAAAGATCCTTAAATGCTCGTTAAGGGCCTCTCGAAGCCCTCGTGATTTTTCCAGCTTTTCGGCGTGCTCCATGCACCTCCTAAGCCACGCCAGGTAAACCTGGCGGGTTGACTCGTGGGTGACCTCCTCACAGCTGCAGGTCTAAGACATCGTTTATTGCAGCAAGGATTACTTGCAGGTGCCAGACCTTGGCTTTAAAAGGTCTCTGAGCACTTTTAGAAGGCCTTCCGAAGTCGGAGGTGCTGCAGCTTGACTCCATCAACTGTGGGACCTCCTTGGAAGACCCTCTCCCCGCTTGCAATGAGCGCTTCCCCAAAGGAGGCATCTACAAGCAGCATGGGAACCATTCATTTTCTTTCACCATGGACCTCAGATGAGGATGAGGAGGAGGAGGAGGATCTGGAGGAGGAGGTCAGAGCGCCAGTGTATCGACCAGCGGCAGCGCACGAGCACATGGCTGCCCGGGATGCAAGGGATGAACTTATCATGGCCAGATTTGCATAGGTTGCCCAAGTTGGCACATGTCCTTTGCTCCATCCTAGGACATCATTGACAATGGGCATGACACTCTGGCCTTCTTTCACTCAGGCCACCAACCTGACAACGCAAGTGTGGCGGTGCCTGCAATGTGGAGCTGCCTAAGGCAAAAGAACAGATGGCATAACATCAACATTTTGGCTTCAAATTATTTTAATGCTTTCCAACAGGGATGGCATTTCATCAATACACAGTAACAGTCTCCCAATCTGCACACAGATCTGGAGGTTATATCCCTTGCCAGCTGTACCCACACAGCCTTGGTTTCTTTGGCAGGCCTCTTCCTCCAAGATGAGTGGAAGAGCACCTCCATGCTAGCTGTCACCTCCTCCAGCATCAACTGCAGCGCCTCATCCGAGAGCCTCGGGTAGGCCCTTGCCTTGGAATTGGACATAGTGGTTTCTCAAAGGATGTTGGAGGTGGTGCAGGAGATGCAGAAATGCTGTGGAATGTGCCAAGGGAGCGAAGGGAGGGTGCAGGGGGGGAGGGGAGGGGAGGGTGCGGGGAGGAGGGGAAGGGAGGGAGGTTGCGGGGGGGGGGGGGAAGGGAGGGTGCGGGGGGGGGGGAGAAAAGGGAGGGGGCGGGGGGGAGGGGAGGGGAGGGGAGGGTGCGGGGAGGAGGGGAAGGGAGGGAGGTTGCGGGGGGGGGGGAAGGGAGGTTGCGGGGGGGGGAAGGGAGGGTGCGGGGGGGGGAGGAAAGGGAGGGGGCGGGGGGGGAGGGTGCCGGGGGCAGGGGAGGGGAGGGTGCTTTGCAGAACAGGACGTATCTGTGTTTTCAGGCACAAATGAATAGCTGTTGTGGCTCGTCAGTGCCTTTGTGAATAACACTGAAGCAGCTATTGATTAAGAGCTTGGGATCTTGCTGTGCTGAATGTGGGTCGAGTGAGTGAGAGTTTGGGATCTTGCTATGCTGAATGTGCGGCTGGTGAGTGACAGCTTGGGATCTTGCTGTGCTGAATGTGCGGCTGGTGAGTGAGAGCTTGGGATCTTGCTGTGCTAAATGTGGGGCTGGTGAGTGAGAGTTTGGGATCTTGCTATGCTGAATGTGCGGTTGGTGAGTGACAGCTTGGGATCTTGCTGTGCTGAATGTGCGGCTGGTGAGTGAGAGGTTGGGATCTTGCTGTGCTAAACGTGCAGCCGGTGAGTGAGAGCTTGGGATCTTGCTGTGCTGAATGTGCGGCTAGTGAGTGACAGCTTGGGATCTTGCTGTGCTGAATGTGGGGCCGGTGAGTGAGAGTTTGGGATCTTGCTGTGCTGAATGTGCAGCCGGTGAGTGACAGCTTGGGATCTTGCTGTGCTGAATGTGCGGAAGGTGAGTGACAGCTTGGGATCTTGCTGTGCTGAATGTGGGGCTAGTGAGTGAGAGTTTGGGATCTTGCTGTGCTGAATGCGCAGCCGGTGAGTGAGAGCTTGGGATCTTGCTGTGCTGAATGTGCAGCTAGTGAGTGAGAGCTTGGGATCTTGCTGTGCTAAACGTGCAGCCGGTGAGTGAGAGCTTGGGATCTTGCTGTGCTGAATGTGCGGCTAGTGAGTGACAGCTTGGGATCTTGCTGTGCTGAATGTGGGGCCGGTGAGTGAGAGTTTGGGATCTTGCTGTGCTGAATGTGCAGCCGGTGAGTGACAGCTTGGGATCTTGCTGTGCTGAATGTGCGGCTGGTGAGTGACAGCTTGGGATCTTGCTGTGCTGAATGTGGGGCTAGTGAGTGAGAGTTTGGGATCTTGCTGTGCTGAATGCGCAGCCGGTGAGTGAGAGCTTGGGATCTTGCTGTGCTGAATGTGCAGCTAGTGAGTGACAGCTAGGGATCTTGCTGTGCTGAATGTGCAGCTAGTGAGTGACAGCTTGGGATCTTGCTGTGCTGAATGTGCGGCTGGTGAGTGACAGCTTGGGATCTTGCTGTGCTGAATGTGCAGCTGGTGAGTGAGAGCTTGGGATCTTGCTGTGCTGAATGTGCAGCTGGTGAGCGAGAGCTTGGGATCTTGCTGTGCTGAATGTGCAACTGGTGAGTGAGAGCTTGGGATCTTGCTGTGCTGGATGTGCAGCTGGTGAGTAAGAGCTTGGGATCTTGCTGTGCTGAATGTGCGGCCGGTGAGTGACAGCTTGGGATCTTGTTGTGCTGAATGTGCGGCTGGTGAGTGACAGATTGGGATCTTGCTGTGCTGAATGAGTGCGCTTCTCCCTGCGTGCGAATGTCTGGACTCTGAGTAATTCCAGGCTTGGCATCGAGTAACCAAGCTAAAGGAAAACTAATGTTCCTTGATATTTTGTAATGCAGTGAATGGAGGTTACAGCTTTTATTGATCTCCGTTAATAAAAGAAACCTGTTCAAACTTGGACACAGGGTCCAAAGCGGAATTAATGCAATGGTGTCGAATCAGAGCCGGTCATGGAATTTTTTTTACTGTGCAATTATGAGATTGGGAAAAAACAATGATAACACCTGGGGGAATAATCCTCCCGTTTAAATCAGCAATTTAAAACACTGAGCTTACCTGCAATTGGGTAACACGCCATTTAATTTCAGTTAGAATTGCACGGAATGATTAAATTCAAGTTGACTTTTACATACGACAGTGATTAAAACAATGCAGGTGGGAAAATATAAAGAGGCATGGATTCAAATTCAGCTTTAAATTCCTATTAGGATAACCACACAAAAATGTTCACAAAAATGCCTCAGGGTCTTTTCTGAAGTGAATATAAAAATTCAGGTCAGGCAGCTGGCATCATGGGAACTCTCACTGTTCAGACAAGCAAGGAAACTAGACTTCACTGGTAACCACTTACTAGGTTACTGAAGGACAGCCTAGTAAATTGTAATAAACTACAGACAAGAGCAAAATAATCACATCATCCATTATGCCAAGAACTACGCATTTTGATGCTTTTTTCTCCTTCACAACACAGATGCGAACAAAGGACGAGGGGTGAAGAAAGACTTTTAGATGTCTCAGTCTCATCCTATCTACTTGGCAGCACAACTTGTACATTTCCTTCCCCAATCATTGGTATTTCCAACTCCTGGGGGAAGCAAAAAGACAAAGGGCTCGATTTTAACAGCCCCGAGGAGGCGGGTTTGGAGGTGTGTCAGCTGCAAAAATCGGAAAAAATGGCTTCAGACACCCATCCCGCCTCCATCCCGCCCCCATGCGATTCTCATGAGTGTCTGTTCAACTGTTCCCAAACTGACCCGACTCCAACCGGTGGGACAGGTAGTTAAGGCAGTTAAGAGCCTGTCAACTGCCTTGATAATCCTATTTTGATAGAGGTTTCCCATTTTCGTGTCTCTGGCTCCTGTTTCCCCGTCTTGTCAGAAACAGTCCAGCTGCAAGGAGACGAGTTGGTGGAGGACATGATCTGTCGTCATTATTGGTGCAGAACTTTAAAAGCGCTCCTGTGACATGGCTGGCATTCAAATGCAACAATTTTGTTGTTGGAGGTTTGGGTTAAGATTTTGCAAATCTACTGACCTTGTGACTGGTCAAGCTGACACACATCAGCTGTTTGAACTGATTGGAATAATTTCAGGCCACTTTGAGTGTGCGCTTGCAAGCTTCTTGCCTCAACTGAAATCTATAACAACGGGATGGGAACCATTTACATCCTCTCCTCCTGGTCGTCAGATTCAGAGGAGGAGCAGCGTGGCTTAGTGCTGCCGGATGAACAAGTGGCTCAGCACACAGCCTCCTTGGAGGAAGATGAAGAGGACGAGGACGAGGAGGATGAGTAGGAGGACGGGGAGTGATGCCTTGCGAGGCCGGATGTGGCCAATCCAGCAGCAGGTGACCACATTGATGGCCGTCAGGCAAGGGATTCACTCAGCCATGCCAGATTCGCGTAAGCTAACGCTTCAACCACAGGTGGCTGGCACATGGAGATGAATATAAGTCCGACAGTCTCAAACCCCAGGCATCATCTGTCCAATAAACAGTGATTTGCGCTCAATGTCACCACCATCATTCTACATGGAAATCGCCCTGAGCCCTCACTCTTGAACTTCCATTTCCCAGAACACAGAGGCCACACTTTAGGAGATCTCAGCAGATCATTAAACCTTTTTCGACACTGAACCCATGTGCGTCTGCACACAGACCTCGAGCTCACCTCCTCAGCAATTTGCAGCCAAGCTGCCTTGGTTTGCTGAGGAGGCCTCCTCCTTCCGTTTCCAGGGAAGAGGAGCTCCTGACGTCCTCTAACTCCCTCCACAAGAGCATGGAGAGAGCCCTCATTGAACCTGGGTGCAACCTTAGTTTTTGGGGCTGCCATTCCTGCAGCTCCCAGCACCTTTAAGAGAAAAAAGCATTAATATTACTAAGCAAATGATTGGAACAAATCTGGCATCTTTTTCATTTCATAGTCAGATAATAAAGTCATATATCAAAAAATCATGAATCTCTTTCTGGAATAATATGACCAGCAATATCATTCATTAAATTTTGCTCAGAACAGATGCTGTCAACTCCCCTTTCAAGATAATAAAGCACCAAGCCGTCCCAATGACATTTTTTGCAAAGGGGACATGGCCCCTTTAAATTTTCAAACAAACAACGCGTCATGAGACGTGAGAAACTGACATCCTCCAAGCAATTGCCTGGAGGGATCCGCACGTCGGCCATAACGAGGCCAGTGAAGCCAAAATCGGAAGTGCTGGGAGGCGGCAGCCGGGTGCGGGTCCGAAAACTGCCGAGCAGCGAGCCCGCCCTCAACCCGCATCCGTTATTATAATCGAGCCCAAAGAGTGAGAAAGAAACCTGTGGCCAATTTCATGTAAAACTCTGGAAAACTCCATAAAACAATCATGTATGCTCTGCGTGATTTCAACTAACCCACATTATGGTCATCAATAAGTTTAATACTAAACACTAAAGAGTTCCTATAGGTTGACGGTTTAGTGTCAGCTCTAACTATTGTCAAGTGTATTACTTCCCCGAAGCTCCCACATCATTGCTCTGAGGTCACTGCCCCAAACTAACCATCCTGACCTCAAGAACCCCATCTTCTGATTGGCTGATGTGAACAAATAGAACTGCTGAATCTAAAGCCAGCGGCCTGGAGAATGATCCGGTTTATACGTGCCTTCGTTTCTGATCCAACAATTGGCCTCCTCTGCCTGACTCCTTTCGCTAACGCATGAACCTTTCTTCCCTCTACCTATTTACATTTTGGCTGTGTTTTATTTTCTACAAAGAACTGTTAAAATCTATCAAACTCAGGCAAACTGGATTAATATCAACCCTAGGCTTTGAATTTGGAAGTGAGCGGGCACTTTGGAATTCAGGAGTTAGAAAGCAGATTAATTTGTCTGACTTTACTAGGAAGACTGGCTCTGAAAGAGATGCTGAAATGCTTTTCTCATCTGAAGCCAGGATTTCAGGTCAGGTCTTGTGTCTGAAAGTTTAACCCTTCAATGTGTTAGTAGAGTTTATTATTAGATGCTAATTGGTAAAAGGCAAAAAAAGAGACCCGAGCTAATAATGCACTTTTTAACTGTGCACCTATCTTATTTGTATACAACAGTTATTAATCATATAAACTAAGTTCTAGGCCAGCGGGAACAGTAAGGGAACTTCCTGTACCTTACCACTAAAGCAACATTTCAATTGAATACACTAATTACAGAGATGATGTTCCTAGAGTGATGTGCTTTAATCCAGCTCTCTAGAAATATTCATCACCAAATGGATGTAGAAGTCCCGAAATTGCTCGACCATTCTGGCAGACTCCCGCTGCATGTTTGGTGGGGACCCACTGGCAACGGGGCTTGCCTGGACCCCAAAAGATCAAGGGGCAGAATTTTCTGTTATATCTTTAAAGCAGCTCTATGATACAGGGCAGCAGGATCAGCTTTCTGGAGGTGGGGGATGGGGTGGGGGGGGGGGGGGCAGCAGGAGAACAGACGCGGGATCTGGCCCCCCCCCCCATCCCTGGGCTGACAATAATTTCCAGTGGGGGTGTCAGGAATGTGCGCGCCCCCTCACTGCCAAAGGTCCCGACCCCATACCCCGTGAAGAGTGGGGTGCGCTCTCAGGGTGACTGTCAGAGTTGCGCCCCTGGGGGCCATGCCTCCATCTTTTCGTGGAAGAAATTACATCTGACCTCATCCTGAACTGCTCCAGGTTTGAGAGATACCTGAATATGATGCCAGTGAGCTCGCAATGAAACTATAAACATTGTTAAATGGCCCAACAATACGGCACTGATACACATTTCAATTTGCCAGAATATTATTTGAGAACAAGCTTGATCTAAAATGAAGTAACTTTGCGCTGTTTCCGATGGACTGTAGACATCACCTTTAACATTACTTTGCACAGTTGGTACAAACCTGCCCCCAGTTTGACGTGACCCATTCCGAACACGAGTGCCTGTTGCAGGTCTGGGAATCTGCTGGTTTCTTTCCTGACTGCGCACAGACGTCAGGTGACAGATCGAGAAGTATTCCAGCCGCCGTTACCTTCTGACAACTGACCAGACGCCTTTGCGTCCCTACCCCACAGTGCTGGGGGCAAGGGGACCAGCTGCTCACAATCCACCTAGAAAAGGTCATTACAAGAAAGAGGTTTCTTTCATCAGAACTAAGTTATGTCATAATACACAATCCCTATTTAAATCTCTGCCTCCATCCTAACCCGTCCCCATTTCCCCTTGTACTATTGCTCTCTCTGATTGCAATCTCCGTTAGCCAGAAGAACAAACCACTCCCCCAAATCCCTTTGCTTTTGCTCCCATATCTGTTCTACATAAATCACAGTTCAAGCACCACAAGCTATTTAATGATAGATTTTCATCTCCTCGGAGTTCGATTGCCTTGCCACGTGACAATCTATCAAGAAGCTCATATTCACCTAACTGAGGCAAACCCATTGGAGTGTGAGGTAGTGCTTGCACTTGAACTTACCACCTCGCAGCTACTGGACTAACATTCACTTCACTGCTGTTTCACCTCAAATTTCCTCCCCTCTTCTCTTGAAGGTGCCGACTCCTGCTGGGGTACATTCTCAGACACCTGCAGCACCTCCTTCGAGCATCCATCCTTCATTTCAGCCTAGATGATAAGTCTTGGCAGGCTATTGTGCATATCACACACACACCCTTCAGTAGGGGCACTAGATAGATTGAGGTTAGGGAACAATGGGTAATCCTTTAACCCGAGAACACTGTGGACAATCGATGTTCCCCCACCACTGTTGCAGTTGAGATTAGGTAACTCAGCACAGACCAACGATTGATCCTGGACCTTCGCCTCTTTAACTACAAACATTGCTGGAAGCCCCTTGGGTAATACTTCGCAAATTAAACGTCTTAGTCTATTCTCTAGTGGGTAATGGATATCTTTCCATGATTTGAACGGCTGTAATCCAATGAAGGAGTTCAGCTGTTGTGATGAATTGTGAAAGCAAAGCTTCAGTAATTGATGTTAGTCATATAAACGCAGAGACTGGTTGCTGGTTTAAATTCATAGGGAAGGATCTGTTATTGTTTAGAAAAATGCAAGGCAGTGAACTTCCTTTGTGGTTATTTTTCTTGCCTTCAGACTGACCTGTTTATTATTCGTGATGTATTTGATTATTTTTGATGTAGGATGTGAAATATTATTTTTTATGACTGAGCCCTGAATTTATGATGCAGGAGTGTGCAGTTTTAACAGGTAACACTCGATAACCCCCTGGACTAGCCTGAAACAAACACTGATATTAAAGTATTAAAGACAGTCAAATATTAGGAGCAGTTGTGTTAACATTAACCCTAAACTACTCAATTCAGCTTCTCCTTTGGCCCTTTCCCCGTTCAATCCAAATCCTTTTTCTGTGTAGTTACTCAATTCAATACAGTCTAATCTCATTTTCTATACTGAATGGCCATGGTTTTCAGCCTGAGGTTTCCCCCATTTATTGGACAGGAAAATGCACAAGTGGAAAACTCTGACCTATTTTCTAAAACAAATCTTACCTTTACCTTTATCTCATTCTCACTCTCTTCCTCCTGGCTCACACAATTCAACTTGGAGGCACGGCCACTTAAAACAAAAAGCTCAATTTTGATTGGCTTGAAGGGTGTTTTTTTGCAGCCAATTGTAAGACTAAAGAGTGAAGAGTGACCTGTCGCATCATCCACCCATTTACACCCATCAAAACAAGAAGGGGCGATAATCACCGAGTATTGTCAACAGACTCAGAGCAAAAGTGCACCTGGACAGGTAAACACACCTGTATTGAGCTAAGGATTAACCTAACTTTATTCATAAACAATTCTATATCTTTAATTATTATCAATTAATGAATATCTTCGAGTTCATTATATTATTTAAAACTGCATTACACTAGAATGCACCATGTTATGTATAATAAGAACAGAATATCTTACCTAATTGTTGCTTAAAACAAACATGTATTCAACATTCAGAAAGGATAGAATAAAAGGAAAAGGGGGTGGGGTAGCATTGCTGGTTAAAGAGGAGATTAATGCAATAGCTAGGAAGGACATCAGCTTGGAGGATGTGGAATCAATATGGGTTGAGCTGCAGAACACCAAAGGGCAGAAAACGTTAGTGGGAGTTGTGTACAGACCTCCAAACAGCAGTAGTGAGGTGGGGGAGGGTATGAAACAGGAAATCAGAGGTGCGTGCAAAAAAGGCACGGCAGTTATCATGGGTGACTTTAATATGCATATAGATTGGGCTACTCAAACTGGAAGCAATACGGTGGAGGAGGATTTCCTGGAGTGTTTAAGGGATGGTTTCCTAAACCAGTATGTTGAGGAACCAACTCGAGGGGAGGCCATCCTGGACTAGGTGTTGTGTAATGAGGAAGGACTAATCAGCAATCTTGTGGTACGAGGCCCCCTGGGGAAGAGTGACCATAGTATGGTGGAGTTCTACATTAGGATGGAGAAGGAAACAGTTAAGTCAGAGACCATGGTCCAGAACTTAAATAAGGGCAACTTTGAGGGTATGAGGCGTGAATTGGCGAGGTTAAATTGGCAAGCGAGATTTAAGGGGCTATCAGTGGAAGGGCAATGGCAGAAATTTAGAGATCGCATGGATGAACTACAACAATTGTACATCCCGGTCTGGCGTAAAAATAAAAAAGGGAAGGTGGCTCAACCATGGCTAACAAGGGAAATCAGGGATAGTATTAAAACCAAGGAAGTTGCATACAAATTGGCCAGAAGTAGCAGCAAACCCGGGGACTGGGAGAACTTCAAAACTCAGCAGAGGAGGACGAAGGGTTTGATTAGGGCAGGGAAAATAAAATATGAAAGGAAGCTTGCAGAGAACATTAAAATGGACTGCAAAAGCTTCTATAAATATGTAAAAAGAAAGAGGTTAGTAAAAACAAACGTAGGTCCCCTGCAGTCAGAAACAGGGGAAGTCGTAATGGGGAACAAGGAAATGGCAGATCAATTGAACAAGTACTTTGGTTCGGTGTTTACTGTGGAGGACACACACAACCTGCCGGAAATAAAAGGGGTCAGAGGATCTGGTAAGAGGGAGGAGCTGAGGGAAATCCTTATTAGTCGGGAAAAGGTATTGGGGAAATTGATGGGACTGAAGGCTGAAAAATCCCCGGGGCCTGATGGTCTGCATCCCAGAGTACTTAAGGAGGTGGCCTTGGAAATAGTGGATGCATTGACGATCATTTTCCAACATTCCTTAGACTCTGGATCAGTTCCGATGGAGTGGAGGGTGGCCAATGTAACCCCTCTTTTTAAAAAAGGGAGGGAGAAAGCAGGGAATTATAGACCAGTCAGCCTGACATCGGTCGTGGGTAAAATGATGGAAGCAATTATTAAAGATGTCATAACAGACCATTTGGAAAGTGGCGACATGATAGGTCCAAGTCAGCATGGATTTGTGAAAGGGAAATCATGCTTGACAAATCTTCTGGAATTTTTTGAGGATGTTTCCAATAGGGTGGACAGGGGGGAACCAGTAGATGTGGTGTATTTGGACTTTCAGAAGGCCTTCGACAAGGTCCCACACAAGAGATTGGTGAGCAAAGTTAAAGCACATGGGATTGGGGGTAATGTGTTGACGTGGATTGAGAACTGGTTGGCACACAGGAAACAAAGAGTAGGAGTAAATGGGTACTTTTCAGAATGGCAGGCAGTGACCAGCGGGGTACCGCAGGGTTCGGTGCTGGGACCCCAGCTGTTTACATTATATATTAATGATTTGGACGAAGGGATTAAATGTAATATCTCCAAATTTGCGGATGACACTAAATTGGGAGGCAGTGTGAACAATGAGGAGGATGCTAGGAGGCTACAGAGTGACTTGGACAGGTTGGGTGAATGGGCAAATGTATGGCAGATGAAGTACAATGTGGATAAATGTGAGGTTATCCACTTTGGTGGTAAAAATAGAGAGGCGGACTATTACCTGAATGGTGGCAGATTAGGGAAAGGGGAGGTGCAACGAGACCTGGGCGTCATGGTACATCAGTCACTGAAGGTGGGAGTGCAAGTGCAGCAGGCAGTCAAGAAAGCAAACGGAATGATGGCCTTCATAGTAAGGGGATTTGAGTACAGGAGTAGGGAGGTGATGCTGCAGTTGTACAGGGCCTTGGTGAGGCCACACCTGGAGTATTGTGCGCAGTTTTGGTCTCCTAACTTAAGGAAGGACATTCTTGCTATTGAGGGAGTGCAGCGAAGGTTCACTAGATTGATTCCTGGGATGGCCGGACTGACATATCAAGAAAGATTGGGTCAACTGAACTTGTATCCTCTGGAGTTCAGAAGAATGAGGGGGGATCTTATAGAGACATTTAAAATCCTGACTGGTTTAGACAAATTAGATGCGGGCAGAATGTTCCCAATGTTAGGGAAAACTAGAACCAGGGGTCACAGTCTAAGGATTAAGGGGAAGCCATTTAAGACTGAGCTGAGGAGGAACTTCTTCACCCAGAGAGTGGTGAATCTATGGAATTCTCTTCCACAGAAGGTTGTTGAGGCCAGTTCGCTAAATATATTCAAAAGGGAGTTAGATATAACACTCACAACTAGGGGGATCAAGGGGTATGGCGAGAAAGCAGGAATGGGGTACTGAGGTAGCATGTTCAGCCATGAACGCATTGAATGGCGGTGCAGGCTCGAAGGACCGAATGGTCTACTCCTGTACCTATTTTCTATGTTTCTATGTCTATAATTTTCTGTAAAATAAGGATTAGGCTCCACCCATTGTTTAACCCCTTAAACCGCAGAACCCAGTGTTGTAGAGCTGCTCTCTCTGTCTCCGTGTTATCCTGGCTCTGTCAGCAGCCTAATGTAGGAGGAAGATTTCCTCAGTTTACTAATTAGAATCATAGAACGGTTACAGCACGGAAGAAAGCCATCCGGCTCTCTGCAAGAGCACCTCAGCTAGTCCCACTCCCCCGCCCTTTCCCCGTAGCCCTGAATTTTTTTTTCCTTCAGATACTTATCCAACTCCCTTTTAAAAGCTGTGATTGAGTCTGCCTCCACCACCCTTTCAGGCAGTGCATTCCAGATCCTAACCACTCGCTGAGTAAAAAAGTTTTTCTTACATCACCTTTGGTTCTTTTGCCAATCACCTTAAATCTGTGTCCTTGACCTTTCTGCCAATGGGAACAGTTTCTCTCTATCTACTCTGTCCAGACCCCTCATGATTCTCTGCTCCAAGGAGAACAACCCCAGCTTCTCTAGTCTATCCACGTAACTGAAGTCCCTCATCCCTGGAACCATGCTCATAAATCTTTTCTGCATCCTCTCTAAGGCCTTCACATCCTTCCTAAAGTGCAGGGCCCAGAATTGGACACAATACTCCAGTTGAGACCGAACCAGTGTTTTATACAGATTCATCATAATTTCCACGCTTTTGTACTCAATACCTCTATTCATAAAGCCCAGGATCCCGTAAGCTTTTTTAACTGCTTTCTCAACCTGCCCTGCTACCTTCAACGATTTGTGTGCACATACCCGCAGGTCTCTCTGTTCATGCACCCCCTTTAGGATTGTACCCTTTAGTTTATATGTCCTCTCCTCATTCTTTTGATCAAAATGTATCACTTCACACTTTTCTGCATTAAATTTCATCTGCCACGTGACCAGTCTGTCTATGTCCTCTTGAAGTCTATCACTATCCTCTTCACTGTTCACTATTCTTCCAAGTTTTGTGTCATCTGCAATTTTGAAATTGTGCCCTGTACACCCACATCCAAGTCATTAATATTGTATCTAAATTATAACTGTAATTATACATAAGAACATAAGAAATAGGAGCAGGAGTAGGCCGTTCGGCCCTTCGAGCCTGCTCCGCCATTCAATAAGATCATGGCTGATCTTCGGCCTCATCTCTACCTTCCTGCACTATCCCCATATCCCTTAGTATCCAAAAATCTATCGATCTCTGTCTTGAATATATTCAACGACTGAGCATCCACAGCCCTCTGGGCTAGATAATTCCAAAGATTCACAACCCTTTGAGTGAAGAAATTTCTCTTCATCTCAGTACTAAATGGCCCACCCCTTATTCTGAGACTGTGACCCCCTGGTTCGAGACTCCTCAGCCAGGGGAAACATCATCCCAGCATCTACCCTGTCAAGTCCCTTAAGAATTTTATATGTTTCAATTAGATCACCGCTCATTCTTCTAAACTCTAGGGAATATAGGCCTTTTCTACTCAATCTCTCATCATAGGACAATCCCCTCATCCCAGGAATCAGTCTAATGAACCTCTGTTGCACTCCCTCTAAGGCAAGTATATTCTTCATTAGGTAAGGAGACCAAAACTACACAATACTCCAGGTGTGGTCTCACCAGGGCCCTATATGATTACAGTAAGACTTCCTGGGGGAGAAATTCGGTATCGCCCTGATTGGGGCGCAATTATCGGCCGGGCTCAAAGTTTAGCGCCTGGCGCAAATTATCGCCTCTGACTGCAAACTCGGCTTCTATCGCCCCTGGAGGTGATTGGAGCGCTAAATCAGGCGCTACACACCTCTCTTAAGGCACTAATGCCGAGGAGCGAGGTGCTACCTCAGAGCGCTGGCGAAGCTCATGTGATGTCAGTCAGCAATGGAACACAGACACACTGGTGCCGGCCAGTTCTTAAAGGGGAGGGTCGATCTTGCTCTCCATCCACACCCTGCTCATTGCAGCCTTGAATCTCGGCCTGGAGAGGCCTGTACATCAAATCTGCTTGAAAGAACAATGGAGAGGCCCAGGGAAAGAGCTTCTTCTAAATCGATGCAAGGAAGGTCAAATCAAAATGAACCTGCAAAGTGCTGCTCAGTACCCAAAACTCCTTCACACAGCGTTGAATCTCTCCAGAAGTCTCTCTCTCTCTCCCTCTCTCTCAGAATGCATGGTGCAAAAATGTCGCCGACAAAAAAAGGCAGGCAGCGGTCGCCTTTAAATAGCGCTCCCCCAGTTCCTTCCCGACTGCAAAACGTTCCCTTCAACCTGTCGTTGCTAGTGGCAGGTGGTAAGGCAGGGGGCGCCAGTCAATATCCAGTCCGGGGCGCTACCGGGGCGTTGCACGCTCGACTGACGTCACGATCTGCGGGCGCAGGAGAGCGTGGCGGTAGTGTTTAGTTCAATTTTGTGAGTGGCGCAAACATTGCCACACCTGGGCGCTAGTTGCTTTGCGCCCCATTAGCGCCCTCTTAGGGCACTAACGGGAGGCGCAAAGCAACCAAATTTCCCCCCCCCTTTACTCTGGGGTATACGCCAATCCCTTTGTAATAAAGGCTAACATACTATTTGCTTTCCTAATTGGTTGCTGTACCTGCATGTTAACTTTCTGTGATACATGTACAAGGACACCCAGGTCCCTCTGAATACCAACATTTCCTAGTCTCTCACCTTTTAAAAGATATTCTGCTTTTTCTATTTTTCCTACCAAAGTGGATACCTTCACATTTCTCCACATTATATTCCATTTGCCACGTTTCTTTTTTTTCTTGCCTGTCTATATCCCTTTGCAGCCTCTTTGCGTCCGCCTCACAAGTTACTTTCCCACCTGGCTTTATATCATCAGCAAACTTGGATACATTAAACTTGGCCCCCTCATCCAAGTCATTGATATAGATTGTAAGTAGCTGAGGCCCAAGCACTGATCCTAGTTACAGCCTGCCAACCTTAAAATGACCCATTTAGTCCTACTCTGTTTTCTGACCATTAACCAACCCTCAATCCATGCTAATATATTACACCAATCCCATGAGCCCTAATTTTGTGTAATAACTTCTTGTGTGGCACCTTACCGAATGTTTTTTGAAAATCAAAACACACTACATCCACTGGTTCCCCCTTATCTACCCTGCTAGTTACAAACTCAAAAAACTCTTAACAGATTTGTCAAACACAATTTCCCTTTCATAAAACCATGTTGACTCTGCCCAATAATATTATGATTTTCTAAGTACCCTGTTACCATGTCCCTAATACAGGAAACTCTTTGGTATCCGGCACCTACGGGACCGGGATGGTGCCGGTTGATTAAAAATTCCGGATAACGGAGAGGGTTATCTACCGAAGCTATTTTTAACAAACAAAGAGTCAGACTCCTGTTATTAAGGTGTTCGGACTTCCGACAGCGCCAAGAAGCCGAGTAGTGGCAGTTTGGAGAACTACCCCCACTAACTAACTCGGCCACCGCAGGAGACTTGGACTCGGCAACATTTCCGGTTATTGAGGTATTTTCGGAGTATGAATTTTGCCGGTTAATAGAGAATTCCGGATATTTAAGTGCTGTTTAAACGAGAGTTTCCTGTAATAGATTCTAGCATTTTCCCAATTACTGATGTCAGGCTAACTGGCCTATAGTTCCCTGTTTTCTCTCTACCTCCTTTCTTGAATAGCGGGGTTACATTTGTTACCTTCCAATCCATGGGGACCATTCTAGAATCTAGGGAACTCTGGAAGATTATCTTTGTAGCCACCTCTTTTAAAACCTTAGGATGTAGGCCATCAGATCCAAGAGATTTGTCGGCCTTTAGTCCCATTAATTTCTCCAGTACTATTTCTTTACTAATTTTTTTTTAAGTACCTCATTCTCACTAGACCCTTGGTTCCCCACTATTTCCATAATGTTTTTTGTGTCTTCTACCATGAAGACAGATACAAAGTATCTGCCATTTCCTTATTCCCCATTATAATTTCTCCTGTCACTGCCTGTAAGGGGCCTATGTTTACTTTTGCTAATATCTTCCTTTTTACATACCTATAGAAGCTTCTACAATCTGTTTTTATGACTCTTGCTAATTCACTCTCATTCTATGTTCTCTCTCTTTCTCAATTTCTTGGTCATCCTTTGCTGAATTCTAAAATCCTCCCAATCCCCAGGCTTACTACTCTTTTTGGCAACATTATAAGCCTCCTCCTTTAATCTAATACTATCTTTAACTCCTCTTGTTAGCCACGGTTGGACCACTTTACCCGTGGGATTTTTATTCCTTAAGAGAATGTATATTCGTATAAAGAAGATGTTTATGATTTAAGTACAAATTGCTAACACAGGATATCTTCCCACCCCTTGGAATCCAGCAACAGGAATCAATCTCACTGCACTCAGCCTCTGACCCCTGTAATTAATCCGCACCTTTAGTTTGTCCCATTAATCTGTAAAAATCTCATCTCCTCGCCAGACATAACATTCAACAATCTTGGATCGATATTATGTCGCAAACGGACTTAATATCAATTAGTGAGCGACCAGCCCACCCGGGAGTGATAGGGGGGCGACCCACCCGGGAGTGATAGAGAGAGACCCACCCGGGAGTGATAGAGGGAGATCCACCCGGGAGTGATAGAGGGAGATCCACCCGGGAGTGATAGAGGGAGATCCACCCGGGAGTGATAGAGAGAGACCCACCCAGGAGTGATAGAGGGAGACCCACCCAGGAGTGATAGAGGGAGATCCACCCGGGAGTGATAGAGGGAGATCCACCCGGGAGTGATAGAGGGAGATCCACCCGGGAGTGATAGAGAGAGACCCACCCAGGAGTGATAGAGGGAGACCCACCCAGGAGTGATAGAGGGAGATCCACCCGAGAGTGATAGAGGGAGATCCACCCGAGAGTGATAGAGAGAGACCCACCTGAGAGTGATCGAGGGAAGATCCACCCAGGAGTGATAGAGGGGAGATCCACCCGAGAGTGATAGAGGGAAGATCCACCCGAGAGTGATAGAGGGGAGATCTACCCGGGAGTGATAGAGAGAGACCCACCCAGGAGTGATAGAGGGGAGATCCACCCGGGAGTGATAGAGAGAAGGAGTGATAGAGGGGAGATCCACCCGGGAGTGATAGAGAGAGACCCACCCGGGAGTGATAGAGGAGAGACCCACCCAGGAGTGATAGAGGGAGACCCACCCGGGAGTGATAGGGGGAGAGCCAGCCCATTCTAATGGCAGAGTCTCATCAGCATGCTGGAAGGACAGGATTGTGTGAGTGTCAATGGATGAATCAGCTCTGAGGGCAGTGAATGGCGAAATATGTTCTGGAATAAAATAGATATAAAAAAAAACAAAGCACAACAATAACAAATCAATCTGAAATGTAAATACACGAACCACTGCACTCCAGGCCGTGCATGTGTGTCTTGACCCATTTACACCAGGTGCATCTGCTAAGTTATGACCATTTCAAAGTTAGTAACATACTATCAATGCCAAGGTATATGAATAACCAATTTCCTACAGTATATTCCAGTGTATGGACCAATTGCAATGTTTGGAGTATCAGAACACATACATTAAAATATGGCACATTGATTATTTTTCAAAGCTATATAGAGAATTAAGTTTAGCTGCTATCGGGAAAAGTAAGTGATAAGATATTTCATGACACTCAGATATTTGGACAATTTACTCACCTTGGAGGACAGTCCCTTATGTTGCATGTAACGGCATGGATGTCTGGTTGAGGCTTGCCCTTGCAGTGAGACTTGTCAACCTCAATGCTGTTGTCTTGCAGACACTTTAGCTTTGGAAACTGCAAGCCCTTTTCCCCACATGGTGCTGAGCACGGTGTCAGCTCGCCGATCAGCCACTCATACTCTAACATATAAAGACATCGGAACTGAAATTGTCTCGATAATGCAATATTAATGGAACCCATCTCAACGTTTACCAGAACAAATGAATATTCTCAGTACTGCCCCTCGAATTCTTCACTATGTTCACTTAAAATCAAGTGTTCTTGGGACATTTCTGATGTTACTCAAATGACAGTAATCTTTTTATTATTGTGATATTAATATTAAAGTAAATACTACAATAGTTTAACAATTTTGCTTCTGTATTAATTGTCTCCATTCTTTCTTCTTCCCCATTCTTTCCTTTATTTTTCTAATAGCAATATTAGTTTCACATTGTGATATTTTGTACCTTAACTTTTCTTTTACACTTTTCTCTTTTTCTAGATCTCCATTGTGAAGCTCCAATCCACAGCTTCAAATATTGATCTCCGATTGGCTGAAAACAAGCTCCAAATGTTGCATTTTCACCCAAATAAAAGTAAGGACGTTTTGGTTTTACCATTATTAAAGCAACCAAGTCAAATATTTGCATGTGTGTACGCCCACTGCTTGAAAGGTTCTGTTGTCAGTGCAGTGGGCTCCTCAAAAATTAGTCACCTGTTCAGTAGCCACACAAGTGTCAGGCAATGACTATCTCCAACAAGCGAGAGTCTAACCACCGCCCCTTGACATTCAACGGCATTACCATCGCCAAATCCCCCACCATCAACATCCTGAGGTCACCATTGACCAGAAACTCAACTGGACCAGCCACATAAATGCTATGGCTACGAGAGCAGGTCAGAGGCTAGGTATTCTGCAGCGCGTGACTCACCTCCTGACTCCCCAAAACCTCTCCACCACCTACAAGGCACAAGTAAGGAGTGTGATGGAATACTCTCCACTTGCCTGGATGAGTGCAGCTACAACAACACTCAAAAAACTCAACACCATCCAGGACAAAGCAGCCCGCTTGATCAGCACCCCATCCGCCACCTTAAACATTCATGCCCTCCACCACCGGCGCGCCGTGGCTGCAGTGTGTACCATCTACAAGATGTACTGCAGCAAATCGCCAAGGATTCTTTTGCAACACCTCCCAGAGGGGAATAATAATTTAAAAAGGCATGTACAGCACTAAAACCAAACAACTGCACCCTGGATTACTCTGGAAAGGTATAGGTTTTGTTCATCCAAATATCTCTTCAGCTAAAAACTAAAGATTGTGGGGATGGAAAAAGACTCTCAATTTCTGGCACTGTTATGAACTGATAATTTTATGAGTATATGGGGAACTATTAATAAAATGACTAGAAATAATGTTAATCAATAGCAGCTGCGAATGAACGTTATCAAATTTTATTATTTGAAGTGAACATTTTCAAAAGCAGTGAGGAGTTGTGTGGAAGCTTTCGCAGGAGGGCATAATTTTGATGAGAGCTCCTGATAGAGTTTAAAATGCAGACTATTTAGCTTTAAATCAAATTAGCTTTAATGTAAATCAGCCAATATTTGAGACACTTGGACAAGCGACAGACATCTATTCCGACTATTGGACAGGGAGGCGGTGGATTTGGAGTCTAAACAATCACTGTAATAGCTGGATTTTATTAATGTTTATGGAAGTTAAAAAAAAACTTGTAGCACCAGTGGAAAGAATTACTAAGGGACCGATATCCTGCTCATTTCTTCCATTAAATGTCCAGTGGCAGAGGACATTGAAGCTCAGACATGACTGTTGCAATATAATTAAATAAACATTAACGAGCCCAGGGCATTAAAACAGATGCGAGGAATGTCATACAAACACATTCAGCGCACCCACTAGCATCACCAACAGTAAGGTCTAGGCTTAAAGGGCATTTTTTCTATGATCCCCCCCACCACAATGTCCAACTGTTAAACGATTGCAGAGATTTTGCATCCACTGCCCACTCCAGAGTTCATTCCAAGTGTCATCGCTCTTTGTATCAAGACCTTCCTGACACAGTCCTACATTTGGTGTCAACTGTGGCTCAGTGGGCACATGATCCAGGTCGACACTCCCACTGCAGATCTGAGGGAGCGCTGCACTGTCGGAGGGGCAGTACTGAGGGAGTGCTGCACTGTCGGAGGGGCAGTACTGAGGGAGCGCTGCACTGTCGGAGAGGAAGTACTAAGGAGTGCTGCACTGTCGGAATGGCGGTACTGAGGGAGTGCTGCACTATTGGAGGGCCTGTACTGAGGGAGCGCTGCACTGTCAGAGGGGGCAGTACTGAGGGAGCGCTGCTCTGTCGGAGGGGCAGTACTGAGGGAGCGCTGCTCTGTCGGAGGGGCAGTACTGAGGGAGCGCTGTACTGTCGAAGGGGCAGTACTGAGATAGTGCTGCATTATCAGAGGTGCCGTTTTTCAGATGAGATGTTAAATCGAGGTAAAAACAGAAAATGCTGGAAATACTCAGCAGATCAGGCAGCATCTGTGGAGAGAGAAACAGAGTTAACGTTTCAGGTCGATGACCCTTCGTCAGAACTGGAAAACACTGGAGATGGAACAGATTTTTAAGCAAGTGTAGGGGCAGTGAAAGTGGGGGGTGGGGAGGAAAGAACAATAGGGAACATCTGTGATAGGATGGAAGGCAGGAGAGATTAAGAGACAAAAGGAATGATGGTGCAAGGCAAAAGGAGATGGTAATGGGACAAGTTAAGAAACAAAAGATGGCTCGAGATGAAGTGTAAATGGCAATGGCTGAATAATCGACAGCTGCCATGTGAGAGAGAGAAAAAATAAATAAATGGAAAAAAAGATAGGGGCAGAGGTTATGGTCTGAAATTGTTGAACTCAATGTTGAGTCCAGAAGGCTGTAAAGTGCCTAATCGAAAGATGAGGTGCTGTTCCTCGAGCTTACGTTGAGGTTCATTGGAACAGTGTAAGAGGCCGAGGATGGTGAGGTCTGAGTGGGAGTGGAGTGGAGAATTAAAGTGACAGGCGACCGGAAGCTCGGGGTCACCCTTACGGACTGAACGGAGGTGTTCCGAAACGTTAACTCTGTTTCTCTCTCCACAGATGCTGCCTGACCTGCTGAGTATTTCCAGCATTTTCTGTTTTTATTTCAGATTTCCAGCATCCGCAGTATTTTGCTTTTGTATCAGTGTTAAATCGAGGCCCCGTCTGCCCTCTCAGGTGAACATAAAAGATCACAAGGCACTACTGGAAGAAGAGCAGGGGAGTTCTCCCCAGTCCCCATGCCAATATTTATCCCTCAAACAGTGTCACTGAAACAGATTATTTAGTCATTAGGACATTGCTGTTGGTGGGACCTTGCTGTGTGCAAATTGGCACCAGCATTTCCTACTTTACAACAGTGAATACATTTCAATAAGTACTTATAGTATTTACAACACAGAAACAGATCATTTGGCCCAACAGGTCTATGCCAGCGTTTATCCTCCACATGAGTCTCCTCCCACCCCTCTTCATCTAACCCCATCAACATATCCTTCGATTCCTTTCTCCCTCATGTGTTAATCTAGCTTCCCGTAAATGCATCTATGCTATTTGCCTCAACTACTCCCTGTGGTAGCGAGTTCCACATTCTCACCAGTCTCTGGGTAAAGAAGTTTCTCCTGAATTCCCTATTGGATTTATTGGTGACCATCTGAAATTTATGGCCCCTAGTTCTGGTCTACCCTATCAAACCCTTTCATAATCTTAAAGACCTCTATCAGGTCTCCCCTTGGTCTTCTCTTTTCGAGAGAAAAGAACCCCAGCCTGTTCAATCTTTCCTGATAAGTATAACCTCTCAATTCTAGTAAATCTTTGTTACACCTTCTCCAGTGCCTTTATATCCTTTTTATAATATGGAGACCAGAACTGTTCACAGTACTCCAAGTGTGGTCTAACCAAGGTTCTGTACAAGTTTAGCATAACTTCTCTGCTTTTCAATTCTATCCCTCTAGAAATGAAGCCCAGTGTTTTGTTTGATTTCTTTTATGGCCTTATTAACCTGCGTCGCTACTTTTAGTGATTTGTGTATCTATATCCCCAGATCCCTCTGCTCCTCTACCCCATTTATTTTCAAAAGAGTATACGGTCTCCTTATTCTTCCTACCAAAATGTATATTGAAGTTCATTTGCTGTAAAGCGCTTTGTGATGTTCTGAGGTCGTGAAAGGCGCTATATAAATGCAAGTCTTTCTTTTTTCTGTAACAAATTACTCATTTATTTTATCATTTCACATACAGTTTTGATCTGGAAAACTAAGTCAGAGACTGACATGATTATGTCATAATAAACCTTTGCCATTTGATTAACAAGGACAATGTTAGTTTTTGACCATTACTGCTTGCCCACACCTTTCCCCAGCTGGAGGTAGAAACCCACACAACATACCCCATCTGGTGGGTAGATGGGTTGATCTATGAAAAGAGGACATTTTCCTGTTTTCTAACATTCTTACATTCTTTCCTAATGGTTTGGCGAAGAACGGATGGAACTCATCCCTCGGGTTTGAAGGGAATGTGCTGGGAATCCAACTCTTGCCTGTCCAGCGGGAGGGCAGCACAGTATTAACATTATCTTTTTATAGAAGAAACATACCTGCTATCTCCACTGTAACCTTTAGTGTCAGAGTGCCGGCTTCATTCTGAGCTATACAGCTGTAATCGCCTCGAAGTCCTTTTGTGATGTTTAGGATTTGAAGGATGTGTTGTGAAGCTAGGATTTGATGTTCCTGTCCTAACACTGTGCTTATGGCTTTGCCATTGTACAGCCAGCGGATGCTGGGTTTTGGATGGCCTTTAACAGGACAACCTAAAGTGGGAAGTAAAGAATATTTTTTTTTATCAGAACTAGTATTTTGCCATATATAAAATTTGGTGTCATCCAATCATGTTCCACTCTCCTTAATTACCATTCCTATGCAGTCAAGTACTTTACTCCCAAAAATTGTTACTTTTAACATTTTCTGGTCGCATCCAACAAATTCTATAATAGGGCGCAAAATAGTTCAGTACTCCAGGCCAATCAAAATGGATCCCTTTACCAATGAATCACAGAATCATAGAAATTTACAGGACAGAAGGAGGCCATTCAGCCCATCCTGTCTGTGCCAGCCGAAAAAGAGCTATCCCGTCTAATCCCATGTTCCAGCTCTTGGTCCGTAGCCTTGTAGGATACAGCACTTCAAGTGCATATCCAAGTACTTTGAAATGTGATGAGGGTTTCCGCCTCTACCACGCTTTCAGGCAGTGAGTTCCAGACCCCCACCACCCTCTGGGTGAAAAAAGTTCTCCTCAACTCCCCGCTAATCCTTCTACCAATTACTTTAAATCTATGCTGAATTTAAAGTATTTCCTCCGCTATTTCCTCCCTTGCTTCTCTTAACAGCCTGGGATACATTTCATCTGGGCCTGGCGATCTATCTACATTCAAAGATGCAAAGCCCCTTAATACTTTAAATCAATGAACTGTTGCTATTTCATGCGATGTGCTGATAAATTCTTCAGTCTGCAAAAATGTCAGAAACTTTGGAAGGAAACTGGATTTACCATTTTAAGATTCAAAAATTCCAATAGGATTTACAATTTGATCCATAAGCACAGGGTTATTCCAATAGCTTATAAGAATCTTATAAGGCCGGAATTACACACTATTCTTTCACTTCTAGCACTAGGTTTCAACATAGGAATTTCGGAAAGCATGGAATAAGAAAAAGCCATTCAGGTTAAGTTGCTGACCTACAGATGGAGCTTACAGGGACATATAGTTGTCAAAGGGAGGTGCCCACATATGTTACTGGCGTGTCAGTCACTCATGCTTAAAAATTACTCATCAAATCAAGCCAGGGAGCCTAATGTTTGTGTGCAGGAGTCTCCCTGATGTGATGACATGGAGTTCAACTTCAGGATTCTCTGGGATTCTCCCATAATGGAAAATTAATCTCCCAAGCACTGCTACCACCAACCCAAATGTTGAGCGCGTAGTTTGCAGTGCGCAAGTGTAGTTTGCGCGCCTGTAGTTTGCGCCTGTAGATTGTGAGTGGAGGTTGCGCCTGTAGATTGTGAGTGGAGGTTGCGCCTGTAGATTGTGAGTGGAGGTTGCGCCTGTAGATTGTGAGTGGAGGTTGCGCCTGTAGATTGTGAGTGGAGGTTGCGCCTGTAGGTTGCGCCTGTAGATTGTGAGTGGAGGTTGTGCCTGTAGTTTGTGCCTGTAGATTGTGAGTGGAGGTTGTGCCTGTAGTTTGTGCCTGTAGATTGTGAGTGGAGGTTGCACCTGTAGATTGTGAGTGGAGGTTGTGCCTGTAGTTTGAGAGTGGAGGTTGCGCCTGTAGGTTGCGCCTGTAGATTGTGAGTGGAGGTTGCGCCTGTAGTTTGTGAGTGGAGGTTGCGCCTGTAGTTTGTGCCTGTAGATTGTGAGTGGAGGTTGTGCCTGTAGATTGTGAGTGGAGGTTGTGCCTGTAGTTTGTGCCTGTAGATTGTGAGTGGAGGTTGTGCCTGTAGTTTGTGCCTGTAGATTTTGAGTGGAGGTTGTGCCTGTAGATTGTGAGTGGAGGTTGTGCCTGTAGATTGTGAGTGGAGGTTGTGCCTGTAGTTTGTGCCTGTAGATTGTGAGTGGAGGTTCTGCCTGTAGTTTGTGCCTGTAGATTGTGAGTGGAGGTTGTGCCTGTAGTTTGTGCCTGTAGATTGTGAGTGGAGGTTGTGCCTGTAGTTTGTGCCTGTAGATTGCGAGTGGAGGTTGTGCCTGTAGTTTGTGCCTGTAGATTGCGAGTGGAGGTTGCACCTGTAGATTGTGAGTGGAGGTTGTGCCTGTAGTTTGAGAGTGGAGGTTGCGCCTGTAGATTGTGAGTGGAGGTTGTGCCTGTAGTTTGTGCCTGTAGATTGTGAGTGGAGGTTCTGCCTGTAGTTTGTGCCTGTAGATTGTGAGTGGAGGTTGTGCCTGTAGTTTGTGCCTGTAGATTGTGAGTGGAGGTTGTGCCTGTAGATTGCGAGTGGAGGTTGTGCCTGTAGTTTGTGCCTGTAGATTTTGAGTGGAGGTTGTGCCTGTAGATTGTGAGTGGAGGTTGTGCCTGTAGATTGTGAGTGGAGGTTGTGCCTGTAGTTTGTGCCTGTAGATTGTGAGTGGAGGTTGTGCCTGTAGTTTGTGCCTGTAGATTGTGAGTGGAGGTTGTGCCTGTAGTTTGTGCCTGTAGATTGCGAGTGGAGGTTGTGCCTGTAGTTTGTGCCTGTAGATTGCGAGTGGAGGTTGCACCTGTAGATTGTGAGTGGAGGTTGTGCCTGTAGTTTGAGAGTGGAGGCTGCGCCTGTAGGTTGCGCCTGTAGATTGTGAGTGGAGGTTGCGCCTGTAGTTTGTGCCTGTAGATTGTGAGTGGAGGTTGTGCCTGTAGTTTGTGCCTGTAGATTGTGAGTGGAGGTTGTGCCTGTAGTTTGTGCCTGTAGATTTTGAGTGGAGGTTGTGCCTGTAGATTGTGAGTGGAGGTTGTGCCTGTAGATTGTGAGTGGAGGTTGTGCCTGTAGTTTGTGCCTGTAGATTGTGAGTGGAGGTTCTGCCTGTAGTTTGTGCCTGTAGATTGCGAGTGGAGGTTGCACCTGTAGATTGTGAGTGGAGGTTGTGCCTGTAGTTTGTGAGTGGAGGTTGTGCCTGTAATTTGTGCCTGTAGATTGTGAGTGGAGGTTGCGCCTGTAGTTTGTGCCTGTAGATTGTGAGTGGAGGTTGCGCCTGTAGTTTGTGAGTGGAGGTTGTGCCTGTAGATTGTGAGTGGAGGTTTGCCTGTAGTTTGTGCCTGTAGATTGCGAGTGGAGGTTGCACCTGTAGTTTGTGAGTGGAGGTTGTGCCTGTAATTTGTGCCTGTAATTTGTGAGTGGAGGTTGCGCCTGTAGTTTGTGCGTGGAGGTTGCGCCTGTAGTTTGTGCCTGTAGATTGAGAGTGGAGGTTGCGCCTGTAGTTTGTGCCTGTGTACTTTCTTTGCCTGCTCATAAGCGGCCTCTTGGTTCTCGGAACTTCTCGCACAACAGCTGCTGCCACAAAACCACAAGCAAAAATACTCAACTACAGGGGGCCCGACATTTATAAGGTTAATGCAATAATATCTGCAGGCATCACTTGAGTAAATGTCATGTGATAAAATGTCATGTGATCAACCCTCCAGGAATATCTCCAACCAGAGTTGGCAACCCTCATGCCTGTAGTCTGCGCCTGTAGATTGTGAGTGGAGGAACAAACTGCTATGAAACAAAATAATAAGAAACCAGACGGACCACCCGGCATCGACCTCGGCACCGGCTACGGACACGGCAATGGCACACCCAGCCAGTCAACCCTGCAAAGTCCTCCTCACCAACCTCTGGGGACTTGTGCCAAAATTGGGAGAGCTGTCTCACAGACTAGTCAAGCAACAGCCTGACATAATCATACTCACAGAATCATACCTTTCAGCCAATGTCCCAAACTCCTCCATCACCATCCCTGGGTATGTCCTGTCCCACCGGCAGGACAGACCCACCAGGAGTGGCGGCACAGTGGTATACAGTCAGGAAGGAATGGCCTTGGGAGTCCTCAACGTTGACTCTGGACCCCATGAAGTCTCATGGCTTCAGGTCAAGCATGGGCAAGGAAACCTCCTGCTGATTACCACCTACCGCCCTCCCTCAACTGATGAATCAGTACTTTGCCATGTTGAACACCACTTGGAAGAAGCACTGAGAGTAGCAAGGGCACAGAATGTACTCTGGGTGGGGGACTTCATTGTCCATCACCAAGAGTGGCTCGGTAGCACCACTACTGACCGAGCTGGCTGAGTCCGGAAGGAAATAACTGCCAGTCTGGGCCTGCGACAGGTGGTGAGAGAACCAACACGAGGGAAAAACCTACTTGACCTCGTCCTCACCAATCTACCTGTCGCAGATGTATCTGTCCATGACAATATTGGTAGCAGTGACCACCGCACAGTCATTGTGGAGACGAAGTCCTGTCTTCACACTGAGAAAACCCTCCATCGTGTTGAGTGGCACTACCACCGTGCTAAATGGGATAGATTCAGAACAGATCTAGCAGCTCAAAACTGGGCATCCATGAGGCGCTGTGGGCCATCAGCAGCAGCAGAATTGTATTCCACCACAATCTGTAACCTCATGGCCCGGCATATCCCTCACTCTACCATTACCATCAAGCCAGGGGACCAACCCTGGTTCAATAAGGAGTGTAGAAGAGCATGCCGGGAGCAGCACCAGGCGTACCTAAAAATGAGGTAGGGAAGCTGAAACATAGGACTACATGCGTGCTAAAAAGCAGAAGCAGCATGCTATAGACAGGGCTAAGCGATCCCACAATCAACGGATCAGATCAAAGCTCTGCAGTCCTGCCACATCCAGTCGTGAATGGTGGTGGACCATTAAACAACTAACGGGAAGAGGAGGCTCCATGAATATCCCCATCCTCAATGATGGTGGAGCCCAGCAAGTGAGTGCAAAAGACAAGGCTGAAGCGTTTGCAACCATCTTCAGCCAGAAGTGCCGAGTGGATGATCCATATCGACCTCCTCCTTAGGTCCCCACCATCACAGAGCCAGTCTTCAGCCAATTCGATTCACTCCATGTGACATCAAGAAACGGCTGAGCGTACTGGATACAGCAAAGGCTATGGGCCCTGACATTGGGGCAGAAATTCGGCTGTTGTCGGGTGAGTACGCGTTGTGCGGGAAACCGGAACTTCCGTTCCCCTGAAGGGAGGGGTTCAGAATTCGAACACGTGCGCGGGAGAGGCTGCACGCACGCAGCGAACTTCGATTTTTTTTTCAGGTTTCTCCGGGAAGGTAAGTATGAAGAAGCTACGCTTTTAAAAAGGAGGCGCAAGGCCTGTTTTTAACAAGGTAAGTGGTTAATTAATTACAATTTAAGAATTTTTTCAACAGGTTTATCTTTTTTAGATACTTTAAAGAAAGGTAAGTTTATTTTTAGCACCGTTACAAAGTATAATTAATTTTTTCAAAAATTTAAATTTTTGTTTAAAGTAGTTAATTTATTTAACTTATAGTTATTTTAAAAATGTGATGGTTTTTAAAAAAAATTATTTGAAGTTTAAGTGTGGTTTTGGGGCCGATCTCTATCCATAGATTTGACAGGTCTTCCTGTCAAATCTATGAATGAAAATGCCCTGCTAGGATTGGCTCTCCATGGCCCACGTGATCCCAGGGGACGCTTCAAACTAACTGCGCCCCTGGGATACACAAGCACATCGCTGCAGGAGTTCCTCAGGACAGTGTCCTAGGCCCAACCATCTTTAGCTGCTTCATCAATGACCTTCCCTCCAACATAAGGTCAGAAATGGGGATGTTCACTGCACAGTGTTCAGTGCCATTCGCAACTCCTCAGATAATGAAGCAGTCCATGCCCACATGCAACAAGACCCGGACGACGATTAGGCTTGGACTGATAAGTGGCAGGTAACATTCGCGCCACAGAAGTGCCAGGCAATGACTATCTCCAACAAGCGAGAGTCTAACCACCGCCCCTTGACATTCAATGGCATTACCATCGTTGAATCCCCCACCATCAACATCCTGGGGGTCACCATTGACCAGAAATTTAACTGGACCAGCCACACAAATACTGTGGCAACAAGAGCAGGTCAGAGGCTAGATATTCTGCGGTGAGTGTCTCACCTCCTGACTCCCCAAAGCCTTTCTACCATCTACAAGGCACAAGAAAGGAGTGTGATGGAATACTCTCCACTTGCCTGGATGAGTGCAGCTCCAACAACACTCAAGAAGCTCGACACCATCCAGGACAAAGCAGCCCGCTTGATTGGCACCCCATCTACCACCTTAAACATTCACTCCCTCCACCACCGGCGTACTGTGGCTGCAGTGTGTACCATCTACAAGATGCACTGCAGCAACTCGCCAAGACTTCTTCGGCAGCACCTCCCAAACTCGCGACCTCTTCCACCTAGAAGGACAAGGGCAGCAGGCGCATGGGAACACCACCACCTCCAAGTTCCCCTCCAAGTCAGACACCATCCTGACTTAGAAGTATATCGCCGATCCTTCATCGTCGCTGGGTCAAAATCCTGGAACTCCCTACCTAACAGCATTGTGGGAGTACCTTCACCACACGGACTGCAGCGGTTCAAGAAGGTGGCTCACCAACACCTTCTCAAGGGCTATTAGGGATGTGCAAATAATGCTGGCCTTGCCAGCGACGCCCACATCCCATAAACAAATTTTAAAAAATTCAAATTGGATCCAAAGTCATTTGAACTTACTAAAAGGCTTACAGATTTACACCAGAAATCATCAGCAAAGGAATAGGATATAAAATTGGGAGGAATAGTAACCTATTAACGTTTAATGGAAACTAGATTATCTGTCCAACCATTTATAGCAATGCATTTAAAACTTTTAACTGCTTTCCCCATGGGGGGCGGGGGGGTTACATTTTGATTAAACACACTCCACCCTAATTAGAACAGAATTTCAGAGCCAGACATTTGTCATGTTACAATGAGAGCTTATTAAATGGGAGTCCAGTAATGTTGCATAAACTGTAACAATTACCATGGCCGGAATTTTCTTTACCTGGGCGGGTCAGGTGTGTCGGTCGGCGTGGCGGGTCAGGACCCCATTGTTCTTTTCATCGCGCTCCTCAGAGTGACTTTCCATTAATGGCACCTCTTAAGGCAGGCCTGCGCGTTTCCCGGCCTGATTAAATGGTGCGGGTCTGATGATGTCATCGATGACTCATTTCCAGCCAGGAGCCTTGGCCACATTGCATTTGAAGGTTCATCTAGGAGTGGGCAGGCACTACATTTTAGCTTCTGGGTCTTGCTCAGCCTTGCACACATGACTGCACAGAGGCAGAGGGCTGCACCCAGGTTCTCCCATGACTCCCTGCATATGCTTGTGGAGGGAGTGAGAGCACGCAGGGAGGTCCTCTTCCCTTCTGATGGGTGCAAGAGACCTCCCCAGGAGACCAAAAGAGCCTGACTGGAGATAGCAGAAAAGGTCAACAGCAGGGGTGTTGTGATGAGGACCTGGGTGCAGTGCCAGAAACACTTCAATGATCTCATTCGATCAGGAGAGGTGAGTGCCTGTCATCACATCCCCATCACTCTGCCTTCCCAAGCCTACTCCTGCACATCATTACTCACACCAACATACCTTGCACATCCACCCATCCCTCTCTCGCTATCTACATAATCACATCCCCATCTGACTTACCACCCCTCACACTCGCCCTCATCCTAATGCACTCATACCAATTAACACCACTCAAGGTGTAACCCATCCATTCCTTACACTCATTCCATCACTCTCACTCAAACTTCTCTTCCTTCCCGCCTTGCAGGAGAAGAGAGCCCACAATAAGAGGGAGAGGGAGAGAACCGGAGGAGGCCCTCCATCATTGGCCACATTGACTCCAGCAGAGGAGGTCGCCCAGGACATCTCAGGAGTTGCAGAGCAGCTGGCGGTGGAAGACGGAGAGAGAGGGACATCTCAGCAACCTGGTGACAGAATTACATCTCATACAGCCATGTGACATACAGCAGTCACTCATATGGGGACTGATGTCAGCAGCCAGTGCATAATGGTATCGATACCCATTCTTGATATGACATTTCTAATTCATCTCTTTACTCTCCCACAGGTTCATCAAGAGGCCCCCACTGTCCAGGCAGAAGAGGAAGATGACTCCTCAGAGGAGCCTCCAGCCTCTGAGGGCGCAGCGTCACCAGACATGAGTGCACCCAGCACCAGCGCAGATACACACACCTTGGTCCCACACGAGATAGAGTAGTGTTGTCATCTGGTCTGTCACAAGTCACAAGTGAGCAAGAGCAGATGGTGGAGACAGGGACAGCAGTGGAGACTCCTCGCCGGAGGGCGCAGGACACTACCAGCTCTGCTCAGCTGCATGCAGATACTGAGCCTCGGGGGCCATCGTGCAAACTTGCAAAACTAAATCTGTGCTGAAAATGCACTCAGCAAGAACCTTTCCCTTAGGCAAGTAGGCAGGTGTCAGGTGGCAGTATTTATTGTGCTTTCCATGCTCTGCAGTAATGACCTCGCTCAATGACCATTAAACTTCCGCTTCAGCTTGACAGACGTGGCTCCCGAGCTGCGTGATTCCCGTGGTCATGCAGTGAAATTCAAAAGGTCTGGTTAAAAAGACGGTTAAGGGTCTGACAAAAGCTGATAATGATCTAAATTAGATTGCCCGCCTCTGACGTTCGGGTTGCTGCCGCACTGGCAAACGCATCCGAGTTAAAGGTGCGAGGAGGCGGGATCACGACCCGCTCCGATTTATTTCCATTTTCACCTGCCTCCAATCCCGCACGCACGGACGAATGAAAATTCCGGCCAATGTTTATCAGGAGTCAAGATCCAGTAGCCCTATCACAAGCATATCTGAGGGTCAATGGTTCATTCATTAGCTATTTCATATTTTTATATTTAATTTGTGTTGAAAATTCACTCAAAGAAAATAAATTTGTTTTTAACTTAATATTCAAAAGCTGGTACAAGTTCCCAATGCATAATATCAGCTGATTGGATCAAAAATCTCCAACAAGGCTGGAAGCAACAATCTCTAAACTCTGCTGCTGACATCCTGTGGGTGAGGCTTCTCTGGTCAATATGGCCAGTCCTGCCCTTCAGCCCCTCTACCATTGCCCCATGATCTGGGGTACAAGGTACATGGTCATTAAGCTGATGCACATCTAGCAGTCTAACAATAATACAATTCTCTTTGAGGATCTTGGACACGATTCAGACTTAAGGTTATGTAGCAAAGAATCATAGCAGTCTGACTTAATTTATATATGATGCGGAGATGCCGGTGTTGGACTGGGGTGGACAAAATTGAGAGGTCGCACAACACCAGGTTATAGTCCAACAGTTTTATTTGAAATCACAAGCTTTCGGAGCTATCCTACGTCGTCCAGTACTTCCCCGGAGCGGAGAAACTACGCCATGTTCTTCGCAGCCTTCAACATGTCATCGATGACGACAAACACCTCGCTAAGGCCATCCCCACGCCTCCACAACTTGCCTTCAAACAGCCGCCTAACCTCAGAAGTACCATCGTTTGCAGCAAATTACCCAGCTTTCAGGATAACAGCGACCACGACACCACACAACCCTGCCACGGCAAACTCTGCAAGACATGCCAGATCATCAACACAGATACCACCATCACACGTGAGGACACTACCCACCAGGTACATGGTACATACTCATGTGACTCGGCCAACGTTGTCTACCTCATACGTTGCAGGAAAGAATGCACCGCGGCATGGTACATCGGCGAGACCATGCAGACACTGAGACAACGTATGAACGAGCACCGCGCAACAATCACCAGGCAGGATTGTTACCTCCCAGTCGGGGAACACTTCAGCAGTCAAGGACATTCAGCCTCGGATCTGCGGGTAAGCGTTCTCCAAGGCAACCTTAGGAACACACGACAGCGCAAAATCATCGAGCAGAAACTGATAGCCAAGTTCCGCACTCATGAAGACGGTCTCAACCGGGATCTTGGGTTTATGTCACGATACATGACGTGATCCGGACTCGAGTCGTCGTTGGCTTGTTCACAGATGTGATTCCCAGTAAAAAAGTAAAAATTTTTTACAGCTTATCGTTTTACATACAGACGGCAGCTTTTGACACGTTAGACCCCCTGCGACTCCACCTCATTGTCTCAGTTGTATCTTGCTATGTCTTTGATGTGGTACCTTCCTGGCTGACCTGATTAACTTTATCACACCTCGGCAGATAGTCAGGATGATTTAATTTAGTTGTCTGCAATTGTAAGGTACACATGCATTGTTCTCTATCTATATATGCTTTGTCGAGTCTGTATTTCTTTACTACTTCACCTGAGGAAGGGGCGATCGATAGCTCCGAAAGCTTGTGATTTCAAATAAAACTGTTGGACTATAACCTGGTGTTGTGCGACCTCTTAATTTATATATACATTCAAAAGGAGACATCTATGTTTGAGGCCAAAGATCACTGACATGTCCAATATCCATTACATCTAGGTTTTAAATGAGCTTAGCTAACACTGGCTGATGAAGGAGGGAAGGAGGCCCTTAGCTGTTGCTTACCATTTACCAGTGATATTATCATAGAATCATAGAATGGTTACAGCACAGAAGGTGGCCATTTGGCCCGTCTAGCCATGCCGGCTCTCTGCAAGAGCACTTCAGCTAGTCCCACTCCCCTGCCCTTTCCCCGTAGCCCTGAAAATGTCTTTCCTTCAGATACTTATCCAACTCCCTTTTGAAAGCCATGATTGAATCTGCTTCCACCACCCTTTCAGGCAGTGTATTCCAGATCTCAACCACTCGCTGCGTAAAAAAGTTTTTTCTTACGTTGCCTTTGGTTCTTTTGCCAATCACCTTAAATCTGTGTCCTCTGGTTCTCGACCCTTCTGCTAATGGGAACAGTTTCCCTCTATCTACTCTGTCTAGACCCCTCATGATTTTGAACACCTCTATCAAATCTCCTCTCAATCTTCTCTGATCCAAGGAGAATAATCCCAGCTTCTCTAGTCTATCAACGTAATTGAAGTCCCTCATTCCTGGAATCCTTCTCGTAAATCTTTTCTGCGCCCTCTCTAAGGCCTTCACATCCTTCCTAAAGTGTGGTGCCCAGAATTGGACACAGTACTCCAGTTGGGGCCGAACCAGTGTTTTATACAGGTTCATCATAATTTCCACACTTTTGTACTCTACACCTCTATTTATGATGCCCAGGATCCTGTAAGCCTTTTCAATTGCTTTCTCAACCTGCCCTGCCACCTTCAACGATTTATGCAGACAGGTCTCTCTGTTCGTGCACCCCCTTTAGGATTGTACCATTTAGTTTATATGTCCTCTCCTCATTCTTTCTACCAAAATGCATCACTTCACACTTTTCTGCATTAAATTTCATCTGCAACATGTCTGCCCATTTCACCAGCCTGCCTATGTCTTCCTGAAGACTATCACTATCCTCCTCACTGTTCACTATACTTCCAAGTTTTGTGTCATCTGCAAATTTTGAAATTGTGCCCTGTACTCCCAAGTCCAAGTCATTAATATATATCAAGAAAAGCAGTGCTCCTAGAACCGACCCCTGGGGAACACCACTGTATACCTTCCTCCAGTCCGAAAAACAACCGTTCACTGTTTCCTATCATTTAGCCAATTCCGACTCCATTCTGCCACTGTCCCTTTTATTCCATGGGCTTCAACTTTGCTGGCAAGCCTATTATGTGGCACTTTGTCGAACGCCTTTTGGAAATCCATGTACACTATGTCAACTGCATTACCCTCATCAACCCTCTCTGTTACCTCATCAAAGAACTCAATCAAGTTCGTTAAACACGATTTGCCTTTAACAAATCCGTGCTGGCTTTCCTTAATTAATCCACACTCGTCCAAGTGACTGTTAATTTTGTCCCTGATTACTGTTTCTAAAAGCTTCCCCACTACCGAGGTCAAACTGATTGGCCTGTAGTTGCTGGGTTTATCTTTACACACTTTTTTGAACAATGGTGTAACATTTGCAATTCTCCACTCCTCTGGCACCACCCCCGCATCTAAGGAGGATTGGAATATTATGGCCAGTACCTTCACGATTTCCTCCCTCAATTCCCTCAGCATCCTAGGATGCATCCCATCCGCTTCTGGTGATTTATCTACTTTAAGTACAGCCAGCCTTTCTAATACCTCCTCTTTATCAATTTTTATCCTATCAAGTATCTCCACTACATCCTCCTTTACTATGTCTATGGCAACATCCTCTTCCTTGGTGAAGACAGATGCAAAGTACTCATTTAGTACCTCAGCCATAACCCTCTGCCTCCATGCATAGGTCTCCTTTTTGGTCCCTAATCGGCCCCACCCCTCCTCTTACTATCCTTTTACTACTTATATGCCTATAGAAGACTTTTGGATTACCTTTTATGTTAGCTTGTAATGGAATAAGCCATATTCCAAGAAATACATCATCCTATGAACAGATTTTGATATTATTAACACAAGACATACTGGGTTTAAAAGTCTGGAAAGCCTCGGTGACACAGGCTGCAAACACAATACGGGCTTCTGAGATAAGGTGAAGTGTTAACACAAAAGCTGTCAAACACCACATGCTTTGAAATGGGAGATGGTTGTAAACACAAAAACAATGCCCCTATTGAAGCAAACCATTGGCGCTTCCAGAAGGTCTGGAGTTTGGGAGAAACACAATGGAATGACCCAAGTAAAGTGTCAAAATCTAACACTCAGGGAAACAGAAACTTAGAACATTAAACAACCATATGCCTTCATAAAGTAACATCAAATAAGACAGGAAACACGATTAAATATGCAACCAATTGAGATAGCAAGAAAACAAAAAAAACACCCTGGTTGAAGTGTTTTTGACTTACAAGTTGTAAAAGGTACAAATAGGAAGGCTTTGAAAATATAATGGCCTAGAAATTCGCGTGGCCGGCTTGCCGCGGGGGTAAGGATCGCGCGCGCTCTTACCCACCGCGCCTGCCATTGTGTTTTGGGCCCACAGGAACTTCGGGTCCTGGGCCTCTCCCAAGAGCCGGCGCGCAGTTCCAGGGGTGCAGTTAGTGCGATGCGACCCCTGGGATCACGTGGGCCATGGAGAGCCAATGGCAGCAGACCATCTTTCATTCACAGATTTGACAGGAGACCTGTCAAATCTGTGAATTGAAATCGGCCCCAAAAGAACAGCTAAACTTAAAATAAATTTTAAAAAACCATCACATTTATAAAATAACTATAGTTAAATAAATTAACCACTTTAAACAAAAATTTAAATTTTTGAAAAAATTAAAATACTTTTTAAAAGATATAAAAATAAACTTACCTTTCTTTAAAGTATCTAAAAAAGATAAACCTGTTGAAAAAAAAAAAATTATACTTAATTAACCACTTACCTTGTTCAAAAGGGGTCTTACGCCTCCTTTTTATTAGCGTAGAATCTTCAATACTTACCCTCACGTAGAAACCTGAAAAAAAATCTAAGTGTGCTGCGTGCGTGCAGCCTCTAGCGCGCACGCGGTTCACCTAGGAACCGTCCCCTTCACCATACCGGAAGTTCCGGTTTCCCATGCATGCGCAGTGCATGCAGGAAACCAGCACTTCGGGAATGAATACGGGTGAGTACACATGTGTACTCACGCGGGAAGGGCTGAATTTTTGGGCCAATATCAATAGATGACACCAAGCAATTACATTGTGTTTGTATTGAACTTGGAACACCACGGAGTCATGACGCCTGGCTTACAAGCAGTTAAGTAATATTAAGAATTCAATAGAAAGACTTCCTAAGAATGGCATCAAATAGATAAATCGATAATAACCATAAAAATGATAAGTTTTTGAAACACCTAAAGGTAAAGACAGAATTCTAAAAGTTGGCAGCTGAAATGACAGTAAGAATAGAAAATAATTCAATAAAGAATCACTAGAGATAATTAGCTTACATCAGCAGGAAACTTCAAAGAAAATACCACTAAAAAAACTTCACAGGCACGCTCTGTAAGTTTTTAACTCTGAGTCTCGGGTAATCAAGATAATTGATTTTGGTGGATATTCTGGATTAAGAAATAAGTAGAAGTGTGGAAATGTAACGAAGTTAAGATTTGAGAATAAGGATCTCTGATAAGAAATGTAAGCTATTTGTATTTTGAACGGTTAAAGTTGCGATTGCCATACCAGCTGTTAACTAGGTGTCGGTTCTTTAATAAATCTATATATTTTTTAAATTGTCTCAAAGAGTATTTCTGGATCAATCTCGCAAACTCAATTTCTGTACACTCTTCAGTGAGGAGTTGCAGAATTCTGGGGGTTTTTCCAGACCCTCATAATATCCGGAAGGTTACAGTCTAGTTAAACTTGTTAAAAGTGCTATCCGGAGGACGGTAACATCTTCAGGCCGTTTCTTTCCTTTAGGGAGAGGTAGTCTGACCTTTAGACCCAATTAAGCGTCTCTAGGATTTGGCTACTGCTAACTTTAGTTGAAGGTGAATGTCTGGGGAATACGCCTGATCTGGGGTAGCCCGAAAAGGGCTAGGACTTGTAATTATCCCTTCAAGCTGCCATTCAATTCTCATACTCTCTCTTTGCCCCTCTTATTTTCTTTTTCACTTCTCCTCTGACCTTTTTATATATAGCCTGATTCTCAGATGTATTTGCAACCTGACAATATTACAGCTGTTAAAACAACCAGGAATATAATTCTGCAGCTTTTACAGTCAGATCATAAATTAGTGGCTATGCTTGTAGTTATTAAACAAGTAAATAACTAAAATTAAACCAATTCAAATTGAACTGTGGAGCAATTTTCAATTGCAATTATTAGCACCGTCTAGCACAGCTGGGCTTTTGGCTTAGCGTACCCATCGGCTGCCTGTTCCATGTTTATGGCTTCAGTCTATTATGTTGATGCTTTCCATCTGTCTGGAGAGGGTTAAACTTTTGGAAGCAATCTACCAGTTAACTGGGTCCTTCAAAAAAACTTTAATTTTGTACAATATTTCAATACGTTTTTGATTGAGCCCCTTTTTCTTATAATCCAATTATAGATGCTTTACGTCACTTTCTAATGAAATAACATTTTCAGGTATTTGGATTGGAAAGACTGCTGAAAGATTTGAAGAAACACAGAAGGGTAACATGAAATCTGGCATCTCAGAGTCCCGAGAACAGAATGAAACCGCTCAGAGTCCCGAGAACAGAATGAAACCGCTCAGAGAGTCCCGAGAACAGAATGAAACCACTCTCATGGCCTGGAGATTAAAGCGCTTGTACTGACCAGAGGCCTGAATCTGATTTGCAGATGTGCTTGAATTAAATTTCCTGTCAATAAAACCAAACGGTAATTGAAGTATTTAAATGAAATCGTTCAGCTGTTGAACACAGCTCACCCATAACTATTTACATTTGTAATCTTAGTGATCAATTTACAGTTGTTATATTTTGACTGGTAACACAGCCAGATAAAACTGCGCCAACATTTAGCAAAATCAACATTTACATTTCTGTACCAGATGTGCAAGAGCATGCAGGTCACAGGCCACAGTCCAGTTTAACATCAATTACTACTATTACTTTCAGACATTAATCTGCTCACACACTATTGCCCTGTTTTTTCACGAGTGTTTGTCCTGAACACATAGCAGAATGGGACAACAATGAACATTTAGGCTGTGAATTACATAAATGATTTGACAGTACAAGTACAAGACCTTTGCCACTGGGTACTGAAGACAAAGGAATGGACCAAGTAGCACTTGGATAAGGCAGACTCCAAAACTGACTGAGGTTGTATGATGCAAGATAAATGAATGCATTACATTTTATGCTCAAAGTAGTGTTTCTTCCAGAGCTGCCAAATCTGAGTCTGGTGCAAGATGGAGATTAAATAGGAGAGAGGGTTTCACTTTAGTTATTCATCTGTCTTCTGTTACTTTCCTTCTATTATCTTCCTGTTTCTTGCTTTCATTCTTTTCCTCAGTCTTGGCTTGCAATTCCATGTTGGTTATTCCCTTTCGCATTCTCTGCTTCTGTTTCTTTATTTTTTTTCGACCCTAATGTTGTCTTCCTGCATTGTGGCTGCTCTTAACTCTCTGGCCCAGCCGACAACATGATCTGGAAGTAACTACACTGCTGCTCATGTCTGTCACCTTACACTCACTTCACATTACAAATTTACACCAAACTGAGTTTTAAAACTTCCAAGTGATGTGCCTTCTGTAAACAGGGAGCGGTGTGAAATCGGGAGATTAATGCTCACATTGGGAGTCTTCCCAGCTCTGGATTGAGGTATAACTGTTGCTATGATTGCCTGACTACTCTCTCCCCAATGATGGTCTTCACTTCATTTTGGGAGCATTTTTTAAATTCATTCTCGGGATGTGGGCATCGTTGGCAAGGCCAGCATTTATTGCCTATCCCTAATTGCCCTTGAGAAGGTGGTGGTGAGCCACCTTCTTGAACCGCTGCAGTCCGTAAGGTGAAGGTACGCCCACAGTGCTGTTAGGGAGGGAGTTTCAGGATTTTGACTCAGCGACGATGAAGAAATGGCGATATATTTCCAAGTCAGGATGGTGTGTGACTTAGAGGGGAACTTGGAAGTGGTGGAGGGAGTGAATGTTTAAAGTGGTGGATAGGGTGGCAATCAAGCGGGCTGCTTTGTCCTGGATGGTGTCGAGCTTCTTGAGTGTTAGAGCTGCACCCATCAAGGCAAGTGGATAGTATCCATCACACTCCTGACTTGTGCCTTGTAGATGGTGGAAAGGCTTTGGGGAGTCAGGAGGTGAGACGCTCACCGCAGAATATCTAGCCTCTGACCTGCTCTTGTTGCCACAATATTTATGTGGCTGGTCCAGTTAAGTTTCTGGTCAATGGCGACCCCCAGGATGTTGATGGTGGGGGATTCGGCGATGGTAATGCCATTGAATGTCAAGGGGCAGTGGTTAGACTCTCGCTTGTTGGAGATAGTCATTGCCTGGCACTTGTGTGGCACGAATGTTACCTGCCACTTATCAGCCCAAGCCTGTACGTCGTCCAGGTCTTGTTGCATGCGGACATGGACTGCTTTATTATCTGAGGAGTTGTGAATGGCACTGAACACTGTGCAGTCATCAGCGAACATCCCCATTTCTGACCTTATGTTGGAGGGAAGGTCATTGATGAAGCAGCTGAAGATGGTTGGGCCTAGGACACTGCCCTGAGGAACTCCTGCAGTGATGTCCTGGGGCTGTGATGATTGACCTTCAACTACCACAACCACCTTCCTTTGTGCTAGGTATGACAACAGCCAGTGGAGAGTTTTCCCCCCGATTCCTATTGACTTCAGTTTTACTAGGGCTCCTTGATGCCACACTCGGTCAAATGCTGCCTTGATGTCTAGGGCAGTCACTCTCACCTCACCTCTGGAATTCAGCTCCTTTGTCCATGTTTGGACCAAGGCTGTCATGAGGTCGGGAGCCGAGTGGCCTTGGCGGAACCCAAACTGGGCATCGGTGAGCAGGTTATTGGTGAGTAAGTGCCACTTGATAGCACTGTCAATAACACCTGCATCACGTTGCTGACGATTGAGAGTAGACTGATGGGCCGGTAATTGGCTGGATTGGATTTGTCCTGGTTTTTGTGGACAGGACATACCTGGGTAGTTTTCCACATTGTCAGATAGATGCCAGTGTTGTAGCTGTACAGGAACAGCTTGGCTAGAGACACGGCTAGTTCTGGAGCACAAGTCTTCAGCACGATAGCCGGGATGTTGTCGGGGCCCATAGCCTTTGCTGTATCCAGTGTGCTCAGCCGTTTCTTGATATCACGTGGAGTGAATCGAATTGGCTGAAGACTGGCTTCTGTGATGGTGGGGGACCTCAGGAGTAGGCCGATATGGATCATCCACTCTGCACTTCTGGCTCCACTATCATTGAGGATGGGAATATTCATGGAGCCTCCTCCTCCCGTTAGTTGTTTAATGGTTCACCACCATTCACGACTGGATGTGGCAGGACTGCAGAGCTTGGAATTAGATAAGTACCTGAAGGAAAAATATTTGCAGGGCTACGGTGAAAGGGTGGAGGAGTGGGACTAACTGAAGTGCTCTTGCAGAGAGCCGGCATGGGTTCGACGGGCCGAATGGCCTCCTTCTGTGCTGTAACCATTCTATGATTCTCAACATTAAATCTGTCTGCAGCAGAGCACTTTTCTGATGATCTCAAATATGAAACTTAACCAATCCTGACTGACTGAAATATAGATCGGGAAAGCAACCAACTTCAACATTGCAATTTCAATCAATCACATTGCTCAATTTATCTCTTCAAAGTTGTTCCAGCTAACATCCTGATTTCACACCCAGCTGACACGATAATAAGCTCATCAGAAATTACACAATTCAACAGATTCATTATCTGAGCAATTAAATTGGTCTTTTAGAAATGAGTGAAAGAAGACTGCTCCACAGAGGCCTGGACCTCTCTATGGCGATGGTGTTTCTTTAGATGTGCTTGTTTAACACAGAAGCTGTAGATATTGAATGATTTGTCTGTGTCTGGCACTCAGATCCACCTCCGTCCTCAGAATTGGTGATCATCACCGGCTGTTGGGAATTTTCAGCTCATATTAACAAATTGGCGGGAATTTTAACCTTAAAAAATGGGTGGGTTTAGGTCAGCTGGGAAGTTAAAGTGTTAAAAGTCTGAATCCCGACCTGAACCACCCTCCAACCCGCCCAGTTTCAGTTTTAACGGAGGCGGGACAGGGGGCGGGCAGCCAATCAGCTGCCAGGAGGTGGGCCGTATATTTAAATATTATAAAGAGGCTGGAAGCCTCTGCTTTAACCTCCATTTTGAATTTAACTTTAGCTCCTCGGGTTTTGCAGGCCTCGTGAAACCCGCCAGCTAAAGCAAGGCAAGGACTGCTGGATCCAGGAGGTAAGTGCCTTTACACTTACCTCCTGGATCCAGCATCCCGACCTAACCCACCCCCCGCAATCGGAGACCCCCCCCCTACAAGGCATCTGAGTCCCCCCCAGGCCTCACCCCCAAGCTCCTCCAGCCCTCCCCGTACTTCTCCCGGCTCCGATCGCTTCAGACTCCCTCCCCATGCTGGTCCTGGCCCCCGATCTCTTCCGCCCCAGGCCCCACCTGCTAGTCCCGGCCCCAGATCTCTTCAGACCACCGCCCCACTGCTCCTCCAGCTGCCCCCCCCCCCCCCCCCCGACCCCCATGTGATTCCTCCCTCCCTCCTCTCTGCGGCCTAGTGCCGCAGGCCTACCTGCCCGGAGTCAGCCAGCCTTTCAATCTGGCTGGCTGCGGGTGGGAAACGGACGTTTCCCATGCAAATCAGGCCCTGCTGTTAAATCCAGCAGGGCCTGCGGGAAACTCGTTCTCCCGGGTTTCCTGACTGCTTCGGAGCCTTCTCCATTAAAATTCAGCTCATTGTGTGTGCTTGGCGAGTGCACCATGAGAGCTGGATTATTCACCTTGCACGTTTGGAGGTACAGTATTCAGATACAGTGTAGCATGCCACACAACAACTGGGCAGAACAAAATTCTGCACTTTGGTTGGGGTGGTGGTGGTGGTGGGAAGAGATGATCGGGCCAGAAATTCGGCTCTCCGGCTTCCTGCGGGTGCAAGCATCGCACGTGTACTTACCTACCGCGCCTGCCGATGTGCTTCGGGCCCACGAGGAATTCGGGTCCTGGGCCTCCTGCAGCTGCCGGCGCGCAGTGCTTGCGTGTCCCAGGGGCGCAGTTAGTTCGAAGAGTCCCCTGGGATCACGTAGGCCATGGAGAGCCAATCCTAGCAGGGAATTTTCATTCATAGATTTGACAGGAAGACCTGCAAATCTATGAATAGAGATCGGCCCCAAAACCACACTCAAACTTCAAATACATTTTTTTTTTAAAATCACATTTTTAAAATAACTATAAATTACATAAAATAACGACTTGAAACAAAAATTTAAATTTTTGAAAAAATTAATTAAACTTTTTAACGGTGCTAAAAATAAACTTACCTTTCTTTAAAGTATGTATAAAAGATAAACCTGTTGAAAAAATGTTTAAATTGTAATTAATTAACCACTTACCTTGTTAAAAACAGGCCTTGTGCCTCCTTTTTAAATGTGCAGCTTCTCCATACTTACCCTCCCAGAGAAACCTGAAAAAAACCCACGAAGTTCGCTGCGTGCGTGCTGCCTCTCTGGCGCACGCGATCGACTTCTGAACCCCTTCCTTCAGGGGAACGGAAGTTCCGGTTTCCCACGCATGCGCAGTGCATGCAGGAAACCGGCACTTCAGATGGCCTTACGGGTGAGTACACAGCACGTACTCACCCGACAAGAGCCGAATTTCTGGCCCGATGTGTTTATGCGTGTGTGTGTGTGTGTGTGTGTGTGGTGGGGAGGGGGGGGTGGTGTCGTCTGTATGTGTGTGTGTGTGATTGAGTTTCCCCCCTGCTCTAAGTGTGCATTGCGCAGATCAGAGCAGATGACAACCAGGAAGAACTGACGAAAGATCATGAACCTGAAACATTAACTCTTTGTTTCTTTCTCCACAGATCCTGTCTGACCCGCTGAGTGTTCCCAGCGTATTCTATATTTATTTTTCATTTTTAACATGTTGGATTCTTTTATTTACCAAGTTTATTAGGCAACGATGTGAACTGTGTTTAAGTTACTATTTCAGCTCCCAATGTATTGAGGCACATTAGGCATATCAAACCTTTAATATTACTGTTGGTCTGGGAGATTGTGGGATATTGATGGCTTGCTGGGGGTCAGGCTAGATGCTGATAGAGATTTCAAACTTTTGTCCATAGTCTCAATAGTACATTTGGATTTTACAGATAAATCTGGACATATTCAAACAATTTAAAGCTTCTCCGGCAATTCATTCTGATGTCGCTCATTTAAAACTAGACAAAATATTTCAAGAGAGGTGTGGAAATATGTCGTGAACTTATTTCATGGCCTTAATTGCTTAAGTTTATCTCTAGTTCCCACAGACAGGATACTTTGTTACCAGAAGTGGCAATAGAATGCTATACAACCAACCCTTGGCGTAAATTGAGATTGCTTAATGTAGAATGAGACTAATAATATAAAGTGTGTAAGTTCTATAGATTTCTTGTCATTATGACTGGAGAGCGAGTAAGAAAGCTCGAGGGAAAATTGGAGGAGGATCGGCGGAGGCCCATTTATGTTGATGGATGACAGGGAAGTTGGAAACAGCCCAGGCTCCTGTCTGCAACAAAACCCCAAATACACAGTGAAGATATTCCACAGATGTTACCACACATATTTAACATGAAATTAATGAATAAATGCTGAAGAGAATGTAGGAAGAGAGATGCCCATGATATATTTTTGTAATTGTCCTAAGAATAATAATTTGGGATGGACAACAATTAGTTTGGTCTATGAAGAATGCCTCATGCAGATTATGGTTATGTCAGTTCAGACATTTATTTTGCTGAGTTGCAGAAACCTAGTTTTGTGCAAATGGATTTCTCAAACTTCTTTCATTCTTACACAATGAAAGATAATTGTGTTTAGTTACAATGTTACAAGATTGATACTTAATATTAATCTTGACGTGCTTGTGCCACAGTTTCTTTGCTTTATTTTTGTCCAATTTATTCCTGTAAGTGGTGATTAATGTAGTGTTTGCGTTCCAGGGCAGGTCTTTCATTAAAAGACAATGAGCAGTTGAATCCTTTTATCTCTTCTTATATGGCTGATAATCAGGTGCAAAACTCCACGGTAATTTAGACACATTCCCCAAACAACCATCTGATGGGTTTTGGCAAATCGTAGCCATGCTGTTGGGTGTGACCTCCAACCATGAGGCAAACCTGGCTCCTCCCTCACTCACACCACAGTGTAAACAGCGCCTATTGGCTAAACTATGGGAACGATATTGTTGGTAATATCAGTCATACCAACTAAAGGAAAGAGCAGTGGGGATAACTGCTTATAATAGACACAATCAGTTTGTGCTCTTTGGGCGAAATATTCGTTTGCTTTGCGCCTTCCATTAGCGGGGATGCAAAGCACCTAGCGCCCGGGCGCAGCGCCACTAACGCCTCTCATGAAATTCAGCAGGAGGTTAGCGGCGGTGGTAGCCGGTAGTGCCCCGTGGCGCTGCGCCTCCGCCGATGGCGTCATCACCGTGCACAGCGCCCCGCTCGCGCCCCAGCTGCAAACTTCGCTCGCGCCCCCTGTCCTACCCCCTCTCGCCTCCTCCTGTGGGGTGCCGCCCGCGATCGGGCAGCCTGGCACTCCTCTTGAGTGCCGGGCTCTTTTGCTGGCACCCCGCTCCCCTTTAATCAGGGGAAGGAGGCCTGCAATACCACGGTGCTACGTGCCGACGCGTGTGGCGCTGCTGCACGTAGCGGCGCGATATTCAATGGGAGCGCCCCAAGAGGGAGGGGGAGCACTTCCAGTAGCACCCCGCCTCCTGCTTGGGGCGCTACCATTAAATTTTGGGCGTGGGGGCGGTAACTTTTTCGGGGCGCTAAAAGTAGCACCCCAAGGGGGGCGCGACCCAATTTTTCCCATTTGTGTAGCCTGATAGCTAAGGTAGAAGCATGCATTATTCAATGAAAATCCAATAAAAATTGTAATATTGCCAAGATAAAGTGGCATTCTTTGTTATTAAAGATTATCAGCATGAAAGGACATTGTTCAAAAGGTATACCCCAGCTAAACATTTCCACCTCCCCGATTGCCAGTCATTTAGAGCATGACATTGCTTACACTGCTTCAGTGACAGTTTTATAAAGCATAGCAATTTTTGAACTGTTACGCTACTTTTCAGAGCCAAATCATTTCAAATAATATTTTAATACACTTAGGAATACATCAGTTGTTTCTGGAAAAATGAATTTAAAAAGTTAAAACTCCAGAGACTAAAAGCAAAATAAAATTTGAGCTTATTTATTGCATGTTAACAACACCATCTATTTCCTCTTCTTCCTGGTCCCATTTGGCTGTTTAGTGCCAGAGACTAGAGCCATGAACATTTCCATCTAATCAGAAGCTCGCACTCTGGGAGATACAGCCACATGTGTCGGAACTGAAAATAGCAGGAATGGCAAGATATTGCCAAAGGGACAATGATATTAATTAATCTTGCATTATTTTTCAGATTTATTTCTGTCAGATGCCATTGAAAGATTAAAAGATTTATCTTGAATTTGCCTAAGTGACAGCATGGAGATTTGAGTTATATTTTGGCAGATAAAATCATCCCTTGGAAATATAAATATATTTCTTGCAGCGAGGTGGTGTGGTTATCTCAGATATTAGTTTTAGTCATTGAGTCCGACTGCTAATACAACTGAAGAAAGTAAAAATCCAGGCCTGAGTACAGATCACAGCATTTGGTGCACGTGACATAAACCACATCTATCTGGGATTTCGGGATGCTGCATTGCAACAAATTGGATCCATGGAAATAGAAACCTGGAGTGATTCAATTGGAATCCAATTGTTTTTTTCCCTTTAGCTTTTCTTGTTATCTCTCAGTCAGGATGTAGATGGAAGCGTGAACAGAAAGCGCTGGCAACACCCAGCATCTGTGGAGAACAGACGGGTCTCAGAACGGACTCTGAGAAAGGATGCTCGCCCCTGTCTGTTTCTCCACAGATGCTGCCTGATCTGCTGAGCGTTTCCAGCATTTTCTGTTTTTGCTTTATGAAGATGGCTTACAGTCACAAAACTTTAGTAGAATATTTAAACATGTTTCAAGACTAACAAAACTTTTGTTTCCCCAATTAAGGTGAATGCAGACTTTGAACTTCAGTCAGCCTGTGTATAAAATGTAATATTATTGTCTTAATCAGACTTTTTAACACAACCAGGCAACAAGCTCATTATACAAAGTATCGACCTGCTGTTATGTAACATCCGTTACACTTTGTAAATACTGAGCTACAGACCGTTTACACAACTGAGAAACAACATCTAGTGGCAGTAGCAGAGTACAGAGTTCTGGCCAGCTTTCCTTTGCCATTTGAGATTTAATTTTGCTGCCACTCACTACACGTGTCGGGGAGAGAGGGGCACACATGGTATTAGCACGCACCTTGCCTCTTTATGAAGTGGAAGCTTTGCTTTTTCATGCTACTAATAATGATTACTACTAATTATATAACACCATACCAGGCAATTTTCCTGCTATTTGTTCTCAAACTCTGTTAATTCAGTTTGGTCCAAACACTCAAAGGGCAATACGGAAAGGGCGATGCATCCTACATAGAGAATTCTTGGGAAACAATCTGTATTCTGGGAGCTGTTGGTTATGATTTATGATCCATACCATGAGTAATGGATCATAAATACCTTGGTATTCATCATGTATTCTGTTTATAACACTTTTTTGATACATTTAACATTAAAATGATACAAGTTAGATTTAAAAATACAAATTTAAAATGCAAACCATTTAGATATGTGAATATCGGAATGTTCCCGACATAGTGACTGTGAGGTGTTTTCACAGTGCCATATGTTCTTAATAACATCATCTCCATGAAATGAAAAACATCTTTCACGGGGACAATGTCATGACTTGTTGCATAAACGGTGCAAAGATATGTTGCATATGGAGCAAATTAAAATGGTTGTTGTTTCACGCCCTACTGTAAGGCTCAAGTACTTAATTTAGATGCTGCATTGTTGGAGGTGCAGCATTGTTGGAGGAGCTGTTATTTCAATGAGACATTAAACTGAGGCCCTGTTCTAATGATTCATGTTGAGGTTAAAGATCTTAAAGCACTATTCACAGAAGAACAAAATTCTCCTGGCTGATATTCCTCTCTCAACTGATGCCATTGGTCATTATCTGATTGCCATTTGTGAGAATCCGCTGTTATAAAGTGCTACATAAATTTAAGTCTTTTCTATTTCCCTCTTTTCACATTGAGAATGCCATCAACCGGAGTCTTGGAAACAAAGAAATAGATAAACCTCAATATTCCTGCAAAGTAAGTCCCTGGTTTCACCTGAGCTATCAGAAGAGGCCATAGTGAGGTTAGAGAGGGGAAGAAGCAGGAAGCTGATCAAAGATTTGCACAGGTGGGTTTGTAGAAGGCAAAAATTTAAAGCACATTTGATTCAGATTAGCTAAGCACTAACCGTATGATTATGTCAGCAAATTATGAGAATTGAAATCTTCAAAGAAAGGAAAACTATAAATATTAAGAAAAAAATCAAGACGATCTTGTCTGTAAATTGGATGTTAACTGTGCTAAAAGGACCCAATTTAATGTGTTAAAAATGCACAGTAAAAATAAGGGAAACCCAAGTTAACAAAGATAAATACAAATGATAGATGTTATTCAGCCCATCTTTCCACAGAACCCTACCTTCTCCCCAAAGGACCATCAATTGCCTCACGAATAATTCCAGATTTCAGCCCCTCACGACGCTACATGGAAAACCATTCCGGGCATTAATCACTTGTGGAGAAGTGTTTCCTGACATCAATCCTTTTATTGCTTGTATCTATGTCCCTTTATCCTGCAATCACTGTTCAACTTGAAACAGTGTTCAAGACCAACCTTTTCTATTCCACGTGATGTCTTCTGTACCTCGATGAGATTCCTTCTCATTCACTTTCTTTCAAGAATCAGTGTTTTTATAACTTTCCTTATACCGCAGTCCTCTGATAATAAGGACCATTCTTGTGGCCTTTCTCTGCAACTTGACCAGGACTTGACGGTATCCCTTGTATCTCAGAACTGATGATTCCTTCAGACTTATACTCTATCAATTTGGCCACCTGTTTGCTGTTCTGCTGCTCTGCAGTGATTGCTTTCAGCTTTTTCTCTAACCAGTTTACCATTATTAATTGTTCCCTTAGTTTTTGTTCCAATTTGTAACACCATACACTTATCTATATCAAATTTCATTCGTCGTAGTTGTGCCCACTTGCACATTGAGTCTAGGCCCTTGGATATTGCATCAGACTTGAATTTAGTATCATCTGTGAATTTGTTTCTGGATCCAGGTTCTTTGTGGATTAGAAACAGTAGGAGTCATAGCTCTGATTTCTGAGGCACTTCCCCCAGTCTATATCCTCGGCCCAACATCTTTCTCCTAACTAATAATCACTGTTTCCTCTCCTTCACCAATTTCTAATACACCTCCAGGTTTCACCTAATTATATCCACTGCCTTAAGCTTGAGTAATGGCCTTGCACGCAGAACTTTATTGAAGGCTTTCTGCAAGTTGCAGCACATTACATAATTGATCTTTCAAACAGCCACTCGAGATTTTCCTTTAAAAAGGTACAGGAAGTTGATCAGGCAGAATTTCCCCTCCTGAAACTATGCTGACTTCCATTTACCAGATTTTGTTCCCAATAATTTTTCCACTTTTATTAACATAAGACTAATGGGTCTTTAGGTTATGCTTGACACCTTGTTTGGTGCCATGTTGGTGTGTTTCTAATCCAATGGGTCTTCCCTACATTCACCGACTTCCTCATGATGAACATAAGAAATAGGAGCAGAAGTAAGCCATACAGCCCCTCGCGCCTGCTCCATGCAGTCAGATGACTGTCTCTGTTTTGTAGATTTTGTTTGTAATACCACTTAGCACCTTTGGGTGTACACTGTCCACCCTGAGGTATTCTTTCAATGAAGGAGCAGAGCAGAGACTTTTGACCAGCTAATATCACAGTAACCGCTGTGCATGGTTTGGCATCTTGTATAGATTCTGGGAAAAGTCCAGAAAATGAATCACCGGAGGGAAGTTAATTAGCATTCCTTCATGAAGCGGAGTGAAAATGATATGTTTCCCAAGAAACTGTTGGGATGGCTCCAAAGTGTATGAAGCAGGTGCCTGTTCCAGATTTTGCCTTTATTATATGGGGAAAAAGTAGTAGCGATTGTATTCAGTGTGAGGACAGGAGTGGCACAGTGAATGTGGGCAATGAAAATCAGTGACAAGGCAGTGGTTATAGCTCTCAACATGTCATAGAAAAATCTAGAATGGGCTCGACAGCAACTTGGAGAATAGCAGAAAAACGGATTTTGTTGAAGCAATAGGCCTGGCTCCATGATTGGACACTCCCAGCGAGGGGCAGAGCCTGCAGCGTGCGAAGGGGGTGGAGTCTGTAGCGAGCGCAGGCCCACACACTGCACGTTTCGGTCTATAAAATTGGTCATGCCCAGTGAGGGGCGGAGCCTCCAACAAAGGGGCGGAGTCTGTAGCGAGCGCAGGCCCACACACTGCACATTTCGGTCTATAAAGTTGGTCATGCCCAGTGAGGGGTGGAGCCTCCAACAAAGGGGCGGAGCCTGCAGCGAGCGCAGGCTCACACACTGCACATTTCTGTCCATAGGATTGGACAAGCCCAGTGAGGGGCAGAGCCTCTAGCGAGAGCAGGTTCACACACGGCACGTTTCATTCATTTTAATGTGCAATCGGGATTTTGTTTCTAGAATCAAGTTAATAGTTAGACTTTGGAGAGGAAAGGGAGGTTGGATGCAAGGACAACGTGGTCAATGATAGGATTTTAGAGGAGGGGTGATGATGGCAGATTTGAAAGGGAGGGGGACAGTAATCGAGGTCAGGGAGCCGCTTACAATATCAGCTAACATCATAATTTACCCTATCGTGGATTCTATCCCACCCATTTAATGGCCTGATTCACAAAAACAATCCACAAATTTTCAGTATAAACATCCATTTTCACATCTCTACTGTGCAATGCATTGGTGTAAATGTTGGAGCGGACCGAACATGGTTCCTCTGGGACTCTGTCCCTTGGACAGGACGGCAGGGAATTGGGAGAAAGGGAGAGGGCGGACCTTCTGACTGTCACCGTCCCACATCAATGGGGCATGTGGGAGTTCCTGGACTACAGAAATGCAGTGTGCTACCTGCCAGCCCAGCGGAACCCAGGCATGCTGGGAGCAGGTGTGGGTTCAATTATGGGCCTTTCACAGGCCTCAAGTTGCCTGAGGGAAAAAGTAATCGATTCCAGAGGGAAACAATCACCTTGAACAGATGGCCCTATAGCTTCTTTAGGAGCTGAACACTTCCTTAGCAGTATTGCTGCCTGACATTTTCAGGCCACCTCTGCTCTGCAAGATTGACCTGGGCACTTGTCCAACATTATGAGACTCTCCTGGGGAGCACTTGCTGATGCACCCACCCTGACCATGCTAACGACCCCCCCTACACAATTTGGGATGGGGTTGGTGTCTTTCTGAGTCAAGGGACTTCTTCTGACTGAATGGGGTCACTGGAATTTCAGCTCAATTATTCCAACAGTTGGTAGTACCCCTTCCTCTGAGATGGAAGGTTGTGGATTCAAGTCTGATACCAGGGCTTGAGTGCTTAATCCAGGTGAACATTCCAGTGCAGTATTGAGGGAGGTTCAGTCCTTTGAATGAGATGTTAACGATCCTATGGCACTATTTGAAAAAAAGTGTTTGCCCAGTGTCCTGACTAACATTCCACCTAAAAGCAGACTTGACTGGTTATTCATCTCTTGGTTGCTTGTGAGATTTTGTTGGGAAAAATTTGCAGGGAAGAACAGGGGAGTGGGACTAATTGAATAGCTCTTTCAAAGAGCCAGCACACACACGATGGGCCAAATGGCCTCCTTCTGTGCTGTATGATTCTATGAAAATGTGTTGCCATGTTTGCCTACATAATAGTCAGAGTTAATTAACTTTATGTGAAACACTGTGCGACATTTTGCATGATATAAATGCAAGGATCGTATTTCTAACACACAGGAAAACAGCAGCACATCTGGTGTGGAACGTCTTGAAATTCTATTTTTGCTACATTTCAGTATCATAAGACAAACTTCTTTTTAAAATCCATGTTTTTTAAAACGTTGAATTCTCCCCGAGTTGCTACATCACAAACACTTTCCAAGGTTAACAGTACTTTTAAAACCTGATATTCTGATGTTCGGATGTACTGGAAAGATGATGGAGGTGATGCTGCGGAAATTCACAGCGAGTGTCTTCACTTGCTGACCTCGGTTTCAGGGCTCTGAAACAAGCCCTCACCCAATTGGTTTGGTTCTTATCACAGTCTCCTGCTGTGCTCTTACTAACCTCCTTCCACTGAATGATAGTAATTCCTGAGCAAGGATTGCAGAGTTTGCGCGCTTTATATAAAGAGCTACACAGTCCATAAGATACTCCACTTACCAACCACAACACTGCTTCCGGAACTCAACACTTCTTTGGTTCCAGGAACAGTAGCAAGTACCGTGTGAACATCGTACCCAGTAACTGCGAACACTACCACCAAGTCCTTAGATTCTGGGTATGCCTTTGGGGGATCTGTAACATATTGAATGTTGAATAGAAGGTGTTTAACTGAAAGGATGGCAGAAAATGGGATATTTAAACAGCTGGTGAGGTTTGTCATGATGTTACTGAACTGTGGTGTTATGGCCGTGCTACCCATCGCACAGGAACTGGAAAACCGAATCCATACATTTTATATTAAGATGACAAACCCGTTCAGACAGTGCAGCCCTGACTGCAGACAGTGTTTACTCAAACTGACGTCTTCTCTGGTTTCCTCGCAATCGAACTGACACAATAACCATGAACACTGAGAACATCCATTAGTAGAAGCAATGAATCAAAGTAAATGACCAACCGCTGCAAAAACAAAACGGAATAACAGGCTCAGAGCAACTTTCCAGCTGCATTGTGTTGTACAATTTGTATGATACTTTGAACTGATGGTAACATCAAATCTAATGGACAAGGAAGACAGGGGGTGGGGGAAGGAGGATGGGGGAGGGGGAAGGGAAGATGGGAGAAGGGAGGGTCTGAGAGGGTGGGGCGAGGGCGCGAGGGCGGGGAGGAGGGCGTGAGGGAGCGAGGGCGGGGTGGAGGGCGTGAGGGCGGGGTGGAGGGCGTGAGGGCGGGGTGGAGGGCGTGAGGGAGCGAGGGCGGGGAGCGAGGGCAGGGAGAGGGAGAGGGAACGAGGGCAGGGAGAGGGAGAGGGAGGGGGAGCGAGGGCAGGGAGAGGAAGTGGGAGCAAGGGCGGGGTGGAGGGAGAGGGAGGGAGGGTGTGGGGTGGAAGCGAGGGGGGAGGACAGGGAATGGGAGAGGGGAGAATGGGAGAAGGGAGGGGTAGGGCGGCGGGAGTGAAGCCGGGAAGGGGGGGGGGGAGGAGCGGCGGGGGGGAGGGGCGAGAGCGGGAGGGAGGGAGGGCAGTGTGAGGGCTGGGGGAGCGGGGGCGGGGGTGGGCAGGGAGTAGGGAGGGCAGGGTATGGGGGGAGTGAGCTGGAGGATTTTTGTGGAGCCCAGCGGAACACTCAAACAAAATCTTAAATGAAAACAAATGTTTAGCTTTTGGGACAGGCCCTCCAGCGATCACTTTAAGGAGAGGAGGAGCTATGAATTAAAATAAAAACATCGGGCAGAGCGCTGGGGATGAGCTGATAGTGGAGAAGAAAGGTTTGGAGGCAGAGAGATAATCTGGAGGAGGGCTATGTCAGTGCTGAATGCTGCCCACCACCAGCAGTGATGCTAATCATTAGAAACCTATTAGCGACTGGCGATTAATTAGTAACACGTTTCTTACCCTGTAATACCAGACCTGTTGTTGCTGTCACTTGGCCAAGAGCATTTGATGCCTGACAAGTATATAATCCCTGGTTGGCTAAAGTGACATTGATTATTGAGAGGGAACCATTCTGGAAATGCTGAACATTTGCATCTAGTGGACCCTGGTCCTTTGTCCAGGTGACTGTAGGCTCAGGAACACCTACAAACAACAAGGGTGGCAACAATGAAAATAGATTCAACTTCTTTTTAAATTGTATGAAGATTAAAATGCAAAGACTTTACACTCCGTACACAGATTATGGAATACATTAAATGACTAACTCTAAATAGCAAATTAATCAGTTACATCCTTTGAATTTGCAGGTTTGTATTTCTTTACGAGGCAAGTGGATTATTTGCCATAACTCCTTTCTCGACCCTTCTGTGCCTGTTTATTTATAACTACTTACTTAGTGTGCATGGTGCCAACATTGTATGCTATTTTCAGTACTTGATGTGGCAATTTACTACTAAGAAATTAAAGAGCAGAATTCACTGGCTGGTCATGTCAATACCTCTATTTTTACATTTTGTGATGAGCTTGTAATTTCTTTTAGCACTTTAGCAGTATATTTTCCTCTGTTCTTTCATGTCTGTACATGTTCGGAGAAGCAACGAGGCGGTTCTATGCTAAATACTTATGTGACACTTTATATTTTTCTCTAATATTACAGAATGAAGAAAATATACTGCTTAACAAGTAAATGGCCGCTTTGTATTATTACAAATTGCACACAAAATGGGTAAATGGGTGAGATAAACACACACGATCACTTGTAGCACTCCTCAATTAATTCGCGATTATAGCCCCAAGTAACATACTGTAGTTATGAATAAAGCGGATGATGATGTGCTGATTTGTTGTTACTCTGATCTGCTCATAACCCAGCACTTTCACTGCCTCGGGGGGTTTATGCAAAATTGTGGTACTTGGGTAGCAAACTGTACTACACGTAATAAATGTAGACATTCTTATTGTGGGATTCATCACTTGCCTTATTGAAGGCATAACACAAATGCTCAGAGAACACTCCTTCAGAAGTATCTTTATCCCTCTATTATAACACAGATAGAGGATAAGTAGTAAAGATCTGAAGATCAATTACAGTGAAAGTGCATGTGTATTATTATGGAGTGTTAGTATGCCTTTATTGGCATTAGGTATATATCTATATATAAATGATATCACTGTAAAAGGTGCTTTAAAAAAATTATTCCTTAACCATTTGAGGGTTTCAGTAATATTTCTACACTTGAACAGAAGATGATTAAAAATGTTTAGCATTTTTTAAGAATGCTATAAATTAGCAGTGCCCAGGAATACACACTTCCCATTTTCACTTTCTACAGTATTTACCTTCGCAACTATAAACAGGAATAACAGACATGTTTTAAGAGCTGAATCAATCTTTCAATCTTGAAAAGGTTAAGTTCCACTAGTTTTGATAGTTATTGCATACATGTACAAATAGAAAAATAAGTTTTAACCATCTTTTAAAAAATCTTGATTTATTATTTACTAGGCAACTAAGGTATAACACACACTGCGCCCTGAATTGAAGCATCTACAATCGATGCACATCAGCTCTATTCATATTATAGAGAAAAATGGAATCCAATAGCATTTAGTTTCACATTTTTAAAATTCCTTGTTTTCCTTGTTGGAGTTAGGGTTAGGATAAAACCAACCATGGAAGTGCTTTGTAAAAGATTCTAACACCATCAAATTCGGTTCACCCAGCTGGAATAGAATGGCTTATATCAGACGCATTTACAAAAACAGGCACACTCAAGTGGATGAGTTGTTCCACCTATGAGCCCTTGAGGCATTAGTAAATGGAGCAGGTGGTCAACATGAATTCCCAGCAGCAGCACTGCACAGCTAGACATCAGCAAAATCTGGTTGTAAAGTATAATGAATTAGAGCTCCCAGATATTCATGAAGTTGAGTTTCCTGATGGCCAGTATTGTGTTTAACGTAAAATAAAGCAGAGAGAGGAAGCACACAATTCATGGGCCACCTTGCACGGAGCATACGGTGCGCCCCAGGCTCGTTGCTGAGAGCAGGCAACAGCGGTCAGGCAGCACAGACCTTTTATTTTAGATTTCCAGCATCCACAGTATTTTGCTTTTGTACCACAGACCCAATGTGGCTGATTCACAGAATGCAGGACCCTCACAATGCAAAGCCCAGAGAGGGGCCAGGATCACTCGTATCCCAACAGGCTGGCAGTGAAACCCTGCAGCCAGCTCCTTTCATAAGAGAATCAATTAGAAGTTGCAGTTTTAGACATTAGGTGCCATCCTCCAGCACGAAGAAGGAGCGTGCGATAGAACACGTCAATGGGATTCAGAGAGTGGGACAATGGCCTTAGTTTTGGAATGCTCTAGCAAAGTTACAGTTTTATTTCCTTATCTAAGGAAGGATATACTTGCCTTGGAGGCGGTGCAACGAAGGTTCACTAGATTGATTCCTGGGATGAGAGGGCTGTCCTACGATGAGAGATTGTGTAGAATGGGCCTATACTCTCTGGAGTTTAGAAGAATGAGAGGTGATCTCATTGAAACATACAAGATTCTGAAGGGGATTGACAGGGTCGATGCTGAGAGGTTGTTTCCCCTGGCTGGAGTGTCTAGAACTAGGGGGCACAGTCTCAGGATAATGGGTAGGGCATTTCAGACTGAGATGAGGAGGAATTTCTTCACTCAGAGGGTTGTGAATCTTTGGAATTCTCTGCCCCAGAGGGCTGTGAATGCTGAGTCTTTGAGTATATTCAAGGCTGAGATAGATAGATTTCTGGACTCTAGGGGAATCAAGGGATAAGGAGATCGGGCGGGAAAGTGGAGTTGAGGTCGATGATCAGCCATGATCTTATTGAATGGTGTAGCAGGCTCGAGGGGCCGTATGGCCGACTCCTGCTCTTATTTCTTATGTTCTTAAAGAGCCAGCACAGACACAATGGGCTGAATGGCCTCCTTCTTGCTGTAAACATCTATGGTTCTACACACCACTCAATTTATTGAAATAAGATTTAAGCACTTGATTTGTACGTTATTCTGGCTTCTTGTATTGTGTCTATTCTGAGACATTTCTTCTTGATGTACTCTGCCTGAGATTTTTCAAAATATGAGTCCTATTCTGCTCAAGAACGACTCATGAGTCAAGAACACCTTCTACATAACATAGGCACTGTGCAAATATAGTAACTCATACAGCAATGGTGGCACCACCAGAGCCCACTAGAACATAACTCTGCAGGCACATAAGCCCGTTGGCTCAACTGCTAGCCAACCCATCTTCTTCTTAGGCAGTCCCTCGGAACTGAGGCTGACTTGCTCCCACACTAAAAATGAGTTCTCAGGTGGCTGATAAGTCCAATGCGGGACCTACAGTCTCTGTCACAGGTGGGGCAGACGGTGGTTGAAGGGGTGGGGTGCTTGGGTTGACGTGCGCTCCTTCCGCTGTTTGCACTTGGCTTCTGCTTGCTCCCGGCGAAGAGACTCGAGGTGTTCGGTGCCTTCCCGGATGCTTCTCCTCCACTTTGTGCGGTTTTGGGCCAGGGATTCCCAGGTGTCGGTAGGGATGTTGCACTTTTTTTGAGGGTGTCCTTGAAGCGTTTCCTCTGCCCACCTGGGGCTCTCTTGCCATGTCGGAGCTCCGAGTATAGCGCTTGTTTTTGGAGTCTCGTATCGGGCATGCGGACAATGTGGCCCATCCATCGGAGCTGATCGAACGTGGTCAAAGCTTCGATGCTGGGGATGTTGGCCTGAGCAAGAACACTGACGTTGGTGTGCCTATCCTGCCAATGGATTTGCAGGATCTTGCGGAGGCAGCGTTGGTGGTACCTCTCCAGTGCTTTGAGGTGCCTGCTGTACATGGTCCATGTCTCTGAAGCATACAGGAGGGCAGGTATCACTACTGCTCTGTAGACCATGAGCTTGGTGCTGGTTTTGAGGTCCTGGTCTTCAAACACTCTCTTCCTCAGGCTGCACTGGCACACTTCGTCATCGATGTCTGCCCTTGTTGACAGTAGGCTCCTGAGGTATGGAAAGTGGTCCACGTTGTCCAAGGCCTCGTCATGGATTTTGATAATCGGGGAGCAGTACTGTGTGGCGGGGGCAGGTTGGTAGAGGACCTTTGTCTTACGGATGTTTAGTGTAAGGCCCATGCTCTCATACGCTTCGGTGAAAGTGTTGACGATGGTTTGGCGTTCGGCCTACACTACACGGCTCACTGACTGTCATTCTGTGCCTTGCACAACATATACTTAAGTGAGAAGTCGCACAACACCAGGTTATAGTCCAACAGCTTTATTTGAAATCACAAGCTTTCGGAGCGCTGCTCCTTCGTCAGACTTCACCTGACGAAGGAGCAGCTTGTGATTTCAAATAAAGCTGTTGGACTATAACCTGGTGTATAACCACCAGAGGGCAGCAGAGCATTTGTAGAAATGATCAAAGTTTCCCATTATGTAAATATTTGACATAGATGGGAAACTATAATATCATACACCCACATAAAAACATTAATGTTACAGGTACATATAGAAAATGCTATATGATTACATATTCTCAGAGAGACAACACACACGGAAAAAAACAGTAAGACACCCACTTTCAGTTCCACCAGCTTTGTTCAGCAGTATTTCCCTGTCTAATTGCTCCACCTCCTGTACCGTACATTCTCACTTCCACTCTCTTCTGTGAAAACGGAGACCACTGTATAGCCTCACTGCTATTCCTTCATCCTGCATAAGAAGATTTCCTTTTTATCTTTAATTGGCTCTACCACTTCGTTTACTTTTTATGTATTTATAAAACCCTTTACTGCCAGTTTTTCTTCATATCTCCCCTTAGCCGTTCCTATTTCTATCTGTTTGAACATTTACCATTATTTCTACACCATCTGATTTGACATTTCTGCTTTGCAGTGAATCTGGACATGTTTCCCTTTTTATCTCATTGAATTTCTCTTTTTTTCAAATCAAGTACAAGTTTGATTTCACTGTACTTGTCAATTCTTATATCAAAATGAATTATGTTATGCTGATTATTTCCAAGATGCTCTTGTCCCCTTACAGTGCCTAGAATTAGATCCAGCAATGTCTCTTTGTTGTACTAAAAACACACTGATCTAGCATGTCAACCGTTCAGTTGGTAGCACCTTCGCCTATTGAGTCAGAAAGTTGTGGGTTCAAGTCCCACTCCAGAGACTTGAGCACAAAAATCTAGGCTGACTCTCCAGTGCAGTGCTGAGGGAGTGCTGCATTGTTTTTTGGATGAGACGTTAAACCGAGGCCCCGTCAGCTCTCTCAGGTGGACGTAAAAGATCCCATAGCACTATTTTGAAGAAGGCAACATGGTGGCATAGTGGTTAGCACTGGTGCCTCACAGCGCCAGAGACCCGGGTTCGAATCTGACCTCGGGTGACTGTCTGTGTGGAGTTTGCACATTCTCCCCGTGTCTGCGTGGGTTTCCTCCGGGTGCTCCGGTTTCCTCCCACAGTCCAAAAATGTGTGGGTTAGGTTGATTTGGCTATGATAAATTGACCCTTAGTGTTAGGGGGGATTAAATATGTGGGGTTATGGGGATAGGATGGGATATGTTGGGGGGAATTAAATACGCGGGGATAGGGTGGGATATGTGTACTGTGGGGATTAAAGCAGGGACAGGGTACTGGATTTGGATGATCAGCCATGATCGTATTGAATGGCGGAGCAGGCTCGACGGGCCGAATGGCCTACTCCTGCTCCTAGATTCTATGTCTATGTCTATGTCTATGTCTCTAAGAGCAGGGGAGTTATCCCCGGTGTCCTGGACAATGTTTATCCCTCAACCAACATAACAAAAAAAAAACCAGATTATCTGGTCATTATCACATTGCTGTTTGTGGGAGCTTGCTGTGTGCATATTGGCTGCTGCATTTCCTAAATTACAACAGTGACTACACTTCAAAAAGCACTTCATTGGCTGTAAAGCGCATTGGGACGTCCGGTGGTCGTGAAAGGCGCTATATAAATGCAAGTCAGTCTTTCTTCTTTCTTTCTAGAATGCTGAAGGAAGTAAAGCTTTTGGGGATTTGACTGCAGAGTAGGTTTGGCAAAATGTCTCCAATGTGTTGTCTTTGGGGAAGGCCCTGGGGAGAGGGGATGGTCGCTCTCTCAGTTTCAATAGGCTAGTCATTTGTTACCCACCATTTTCAGGGCGTTACCGCTCTGCTGTGCCAGGTGAGAGGCTTCAAAATCTCCCCCCATGTATTTTACTTTATATTAACTTGCAAACACGCTTTTTTGAGCTGTTGACTACCGTTAATGGCTTTGCTTCCCAACTGGCAACAGTAACATCGAAGTGATTAATGATCTGCATGTGTGTCATGTGCTTGTCTGCTGGACACTTCCTTTCACAGGTGGGTTAGTCACGCCATAAACAGGATGGAGATATGTTACTGCCTCAGCCTGGGAACACCAGGCCAACCAAATCTAACCACAATGTTAGATTTCTTCCAAGAGCATCAGACCCCAAGCAGCAGCCAACAGCCAAAGGGCTGAATGTGGTAACAGATCCAAGAGTAACAACTTCCTTTGAAAATAATATATCAGCGATAATCATCACTGAAGTAAAACAAAACAAACAAGTAACATTATCTCGCTAATGCCTGGCTTGGGAAGGATGGGAATGAATGACCCGATCCATTAGTTTACAGTCCTTGCATTATCACTCTTTAAGAAAGGTTTTAGGAAGGTTTAAGGTTACAATAAAATTTTAAAGAATTAAAGATCAAAGATTTAATAAAAGAACTAAAATCAAACCAAATAGTTTTGAACAGTATTTATGCAAAGGACTATTAGTGCAGGACTGTCACGATCCCCATTCATTCTGATCTAGTATAGAATTCCACACAAGTGCCAGGCAATGACCATCTCCAACAAAAGAGAGTCTAACTACCTCCCCATGACATTCAACGGCATTATCATCGCCAAATCCCCCACCATCAACATCCTGGGGGGTCACCATTGATCAGAAACTTAACTGGACCAGCCACATAAATACTGTGGCTACAAGAGCAGGTCAGAGGCTGGGTATTCTGTGGCGAGTGACTCACCTCCTGACTCCCCAAAGCCTCTCCACCATCTACAAGGCACAAGTCAGGAGTGTGATGGAATACTCTCCACTTGCCTGGATGAGAGCAGCTCTAACAACACTCAAGAAGCTCGACACTATCCACGACAAAGCAGCCCGCTTGATTGACACCCCATCTACCACCTTAAACATTCACTCCCTCCACCACCGGCACACCGTGGCTGCAGTGTGTACCATCTACAAGATGCACCATCTACAAGATGCACTGGAGTAACTCGCTAAGGCTTCTTCGGCAGCATCTCCCAAACCAGGTACCTTTACCAACTTGAAGAATAAGGGCAGCAGGCACATGGGAACACCACCACCTCCAAGTTCCCCTCCAAGTCACACATCATCCTGACTTGGAAATACATCGCCGTTCCTTCATCGTCGGTACGTCAAAATCCTGGAATTCCCTCCCTAACAGCACTGTGGGAGTAACTACACCACACGGACTGCAGCGGATCAAGAAGAAGGCAGCTCATCACCACTTTCTCAAGGGCAACTAGGGATGGGCAATAAATGCTGGCCTTGCCAGCAATGCTCACATCCTGAAGACATTTTTTAAAAAAAGAACAGTGACATCAAGTTGCAACCTGATGAGGAGATTCATGGTAAACCACCAACAAAAAAATCAGAATGACAATCCCACTGAAAAAAAGTGTCCAGAACCTTCTGACTGAGGTCCATATACAGACAGCAGTTAAGGAAAAATCACTGTGGTCATTTCTAAGGATGATCAATTTGCTATTGTAGGATGTATGAAGAAAGTGGGAAAGGGGGGCTACGGGGCAAGGGGGGGCCGTGGGAAAGGGGGCGGGGAACGGGGCCATGCGGCTTTAAGGCAGCGTGGAGGCTGAGGCACTGCACTTCAAAGTAATTTGTTGCATGTGAAGTACTATGAGCCGCTTCTGAGAGACTGAGGTGATATATAAATGTAAGTCTGTTGGAGCAATTGTGGAAGATGGTAACTGTATGATTATTTAAAAATGGTTAATATTTATGTGTGTATTATGTCAGAAATTTTATTTTTGGAGTACACAGTGGGGCAAATGTGGAACTATTACACCAGCTGCATCTTGCAATTACTGTTTGCTGAACAGTGGATGAATAAAATGTTTTTGATAGCCTGTGATTGTGTGGAGAGGTTTCACGCAATAGGATTGGTGAACAAGGTAGAAAATAAACAAAATTACCAATTAGACAGGAGAAAATACAGAAGGAAACTGACTGACTCGATGGTCACAGTGCAGTAAATGACAGAGGCAAGGGCCGCGATTTTGCTAACCTCAGCGGGTCCATGGCGAGCGACATCGGTGGCAGGTCCCAACCTCGTTGCTAGCTCCATCCTGCTCTGTGAAATTAATTTACCTTGATGGGGCTTGTTAAGCCCGCCCAGCACATTTGCCGGCCAATTAGAGGAAGCGGGTCTGTTGATGTCATTTGATGACGCGTCAGCAGCCGGTTTCCTTAAAAGGGACCATGGCCAAACTTATTTTGACATTTTGCTGTCAGTGTTCGACAGCATTGAGGTGCTGCAAACACTGACAAGCACTGCACAGAGGTGCAGGGCTGCACCCAGGCTCTTCCATGACTCCCTCTATATGCTTATGGTGGGAATCACAGCACATAGGGAGTTCTCTTCCCTTCCCATGGGCGGAAGAGACCTCCCCAGGAGATCAACATAGCCTGGTTGCACATTGCAGAGGAGGGCGCAAACAGGGATGTGGTCAGGAGGACCTGGGTGCAGTGCCACAAACATTTCAATCTCAGTAGATCATGAAACGTTACTGCAAAGCCACACTCAACCTCATCCTGTTGTGCCACTCATCACATCCCCATCACTCTGCCTTCCCTACCCTACTTCTGCACATCCTCACTCATAACAACTTACCTTGCACCTCCACCCATCCCTCTCTATCTACATTATCACATCCCCATCTCACTAGCCACCCCTCACACTCACCCTCATCCTAGTCCAATCATACCAACTAACAACACACAAGGGCAGGCACTTGGGTGTTTTATGCACTGCTCATGTAAAGTTTCTGTTAATGTGCTGTCAAACATTGAAACCTTTATTTTAAACACTTTGCGTTCTTGGACAGATTTGTGTGCACCTTTGGAACTGGCTTGGTGAGTTGCAGTGAATGGTGAGACATAACGGTACCTCCCGCAATGGTCATGAATGTGAAAGGAATGGCTTGGTCATTGTATGGATGCTTTATGGTGTTGGTGTGGGGTGGTGCCAACCTGGCACATCATGTGGCAGCCAGGGTGAACAGCGTCAAGTGAAGTAAATCTGGCCATGGGGAGGCCATCCCTGGCCTCCCAGGCAGCAATGTGGTCAGGTGCTGATGCCCTCTGTCCTGTGCAGCATCAGGTGATTGCGGATAAGGTTGGTGGTGTTGTTGGTGCTGCTGGTGTGCCTGGTGTACCTGGGCGTAAATTGCCATTTAATACCTTTTGCTTTGTACCATCATACCTTTTGTCATTTAATCTCTCCTGCCTTCCACCCCATCACTGAGCCTTCCCTTTTGTTCTTTCTTCCCTTTCCTCCTTTCCCTGCCTCTGCACTTGCTTAAAATCTGTGACATCTCTAACTTTTTCCAGTTCTGACGAAAGGTCATCGACCTGAAACATTAACTCTGTTTCTCTCTCCACAGATGCTGCCTGACCTGCTGAGTATTTCCAGCATTTACTGTTTTTATTTCAGATTTCCAGCATCCACAGTATTTTGCTTTTGTTCTATTGTGATAAGTTCCCTCAAGTCACACTCACAGGATGGTATTGAGGATCATCTCGGAGGACCCGAGACAGATGGCAGGTGTGATGGCAGAGTCCAGTGAATTCCTCAGTGACCATATCCGGGAGGGATTTGACACAAAGCAGCACTCTTGAGTGGGTGATGCCACCATGAACATTTGCATCAGTCCCCTCCAGACCAGTCAGTGCATCCAGTGTGGAGGCTTTGACCACTGGCCTTCAGGTCTTGGGGGATCATTTGGAGAGAATGATGGACAGCAGCTTCCGAGAGTGTCAGGTTGACATCTCTCATGGTCTTCAGGATTTAACCGATACCATCAGGTCTGCCTCCCCGCCGATGAGGACCCAGCACAAGTGGCAAGGCTAGAATCTGCCATCACGATGCTGGCACCTCTCCTGGTGAAACCACGTGATCTTTCATAAGAAATAGGAGCAGGAGTAGGCCAATCAGCCCCTCGAGCCTGCTCCGCCATTCAATAAGATCATGGCTGATCTGATCCTAACCTCAAATCTAAAGAACACAAGAAGTAGGAGCAGGACCTGGCCACTCAGCCCCTGGGCCCGCTCCGCCACCCACAGGGCCTTGACCGATCCGAACTCAGCCTCATGTCCAATTTCCTGCCCGCTCCCCGTAACCCCTAATTCCCTTTACTTCTAGGAAACTGTCTATTTCAGTTTTAAATTTATTTAATGATGTAGCTTCCACAGCTTCCTGGGGCAGCAAATTCCACAGACCTACTACCCTCTGAGTGAAGAAGTTTCTCCTCATCTCAGTTTTGAAAGAGCAGCCCCTTATTCTAAGATTATGCCCCCTAGTTCTAGTTTCACCCATCCTTGGGAACATCCTTACCGCATCCACCCGATCAAGACCCTTCACAACCTTATATGTTTCAATAAGATCGCCTCTCATTCTTCTGAACTCCAATGAGTAGAGTCCCAATCTACTCAACCTCTCCTCATATGTCCACCCCCTCATCCCCGGGATTAACTGAGTGAACCTTCTTTGTACTGCCTCGAGAGCAAGTATGTCTTTTCTTAAGTATGGACACCAAAACTGTATGCAGTACTCCAGGTGCGGTCTCACCAATACCTTATATAACTGCAGCAATACCTCCCTGTTTTTATAATCTATCCCCCTAGCAATAAAAGCCAACATTCCGTTGGCCTTCTTGATCACCTGCTGCACCTGCATACTAACTTTTTGATTTTCTTGCACTAGGACCCCCAGATCCCTTTGTACTGCAGTACTTTCCAGTTTCTCGCCATTAAGATAATAACTTGCTCTCTGATTTTTCCTGCCAAAGTGCATAACCTCACATTTTCCAATATTGTATTGCATCTGCCAAATCTCCGCCCACTCACCCAGCCTGTCTATATCCCCTTGTAGGTTTTTTATGTCCTCCTCACTTTCTACTTTCCCTCCCATCTTTGTATCATCTGCAAACTTTGATATGTTACACTCGGTCCCCTCCTCCAAATCGTTAATATAGATTGTAAAGAGTTGGGGACCCAGCACCGACCCCTGCGGAACACCACTGGCTACTGGTTGCCAGTCCGAGAATGAACCATTTATCCCAACTCTCTGCTTCCTATTAGATAACCAATCCTCCACCCGTGCCAGAATATTAACCCCAATCCAGTGATTTTTTATCTTGAGCAATAACCTTTTATGTGGCACCTTGTCGAATGCCTTCTGGAAGTCTAAATACACTACGTCCACTGGTTCCCCTTTATCCACCCTGTACGTTATGTCCTCAAAGAAGTCAAGCAAATTTGTCAGACATGACTTCCCCTTCATAAAGCCATGCTGACTTTGTCCTATTAAATTATGTTTATCTAAATGTTCCGTTACTGTCTCCTTAATAATAGACTCCAAAATTTTACCCACCACAGATGTTAGGCTAACTGGTCTATAATTTCCAGCCTTCTGCCTACTACCCTTTTTAAATAAGGGTGTTACATTAGCAGTTTTCCAATCTGCCGGGACCTTTGCTGAGTCCAGGGAATTTTGGAAAATTATTACCAAAGCATCCACATTCCCTACTGCCACTTCCCTCAAGACCCTAGGATGTAAGCCATCAGGTCCAGGGGATTTATCCGCCTTGAGTCCCATTATTTTACTGAGTACCAATTCCTTAGTGATTTTAATCGTATTTAGCTCCTCCCCCCCTAGAGCCCCCTGTTTGTCCAGTGTTGGGATATTCTTAGTGTCCTCTACCGTAAAGATTGAAACAAAATATTTGTTCAGCATTTTTGCCATCTCCATGTTTCCCACCATTAATTTCCCGGTCTCATCCTCTAAAGGACCTACGTTTGCCTTAACTACACTCTTTCTTTTTATATAACTATCGAAACTCTTGCTATCTGTTTTTATATTTTTTGCTAATTTATTTTCATAATCTATCTTCCCTTTCCTAATCAATCCTTTAGTTACTTTTTGCTGTCTTTTGAAGACTTCCCAATCTTCTATCCTCCCACTAAGTTTGGCTACCTTATACATCCTTGTTTTTAGTCGGATACTATCCTTCATTTCTTTACTTAGCCACGGATGGCTGTCATTTCTTTTACACCCTTTTTTCCTCAGTGGAATATATATTTTTTGAAAGTTGTAAAATAACTCCTTAAATGAACACCACTGCTCATGTACCGTCTTACCCTTTAATCTATTTTCCCAGTGCACTTTAATCAATTCCGCTCTCATACCATCATAGTCTCCTTTATTCAAGCTCAGTACGCTTGTTTGAGAACCAACCTTCTCACCCTCTAATTGGATATGGAATTCAACCATGTTATGGTCACTCATTCCAAGGGGTTCCTTAACTAGGACATTATTAATTAATCCTGACTCATTACACAGGACCAGGTCCAAGGTTGCTTGCCCCCTTGTAGGACCAGTTACATACTGCTCAAGAAATCCATCCCTAATACACTCAATAAACTCTTCCTCAAGGCTGCCCTGCCCAATTTGATTTGTCCAGTTAATATGATAGTTAAAATCCCCCATAATTATAGCTGTTCCCTTATTACATGCCCCAACTATTTCCTGATTAATACTTCTTCCAGCAGAGTTGCAACTATTAGGAGGCCTATATACTACTCCCACTAGTGTTTTTTTCCCCTTATTATTCCTTATCTCCACCCAAACTGTTTCTTATCTGATCCTTTGACCCAATATCATTTCTCTGTATTACAGTGATTCCTTCCTTTATTAACATAGCCACCCCACCGCCCCTTCCTTCCTGCCTGTCCTTCCTGATTGTTAAATACCCTGGCATATTTAATTCCCAGTCGTTGTCACCCTGCAGCCATGTTTCTGTAATGGCCACAAGATCATAACCATACGTAGTTATTTGTGCCGTTAACTCATCCATTTTGTTACGAATGCTATGTGCATTCAGATAAAGAACTTTCAAATATGTTTTGTGACACTTAGTTCCTGCTTTTTCCTTTTTTAACACTTTACCTTTTACTCCATACCTTCTGTCCCTTCCTGACACGCTTTCCTCTGTCTCCCTGCTCAGGTGCCCAGCCTACCCTCTCAGATTCCTGCTCTCATGTAGGTGTCAGAATACAAGACCAGGCTGTTCATACACCTACAATGGTGAGGATCCTGCTGAGGAGCCCTCCAGGACTCAAAAGCCCCAATACCAAGGCCACCTTAGTGCCAAGAAGCTCATGATACCACAGCAGAGCCAGGAACTATTTGCCTCCCTGGTCCTCGGTATCACCATAGCGCGGGATAGGGACTAGGATAGGGGCCAGGATAGCACAGAGAGGAGTGAAGCACAGTGAAAAATATATATGTGCACAGTGAAACCACTTTCATATGAAGTTCAGTGTTCTGAAGTGTGTTCTCTGTTTTTGTGTTTGAGAGAATGTCAATTTGCAACAGGAGACAGTTTTCTGTTTATGCCTCCCTACTGAAGTAGTGGCAATGAAACAGATCTTTTCTGCGATATCATGGAGGGCGCACCATGATTTGAAGACTCTGGTGAAAGGTACTTTCTAGTTGATCTTCTCCTTTGATGTAGCCTTATCCCGTGTACCTCTGTTATTCTTCCCCCACTTCTGTTCTGCCTCCATTATCGGACATATATGGGGATGCCTGTAGTGAACACCATGGTAAGGGCTCCTTTACCAAGGGCAGGAAGCAAACGAATTTCCCGCCTGAAACTGCTGAAAGGCAGCTCGCAGAATCCGTTCCCAGCGCCACAGCTGAGAAAAGATTCTTCCAATGGCTGCAGAAGCTGATACTTCAGACAAAGTTCATAGACATTCAAAGCCTGTGAACTCAACCACTTCCTGGTCTGAGACTCACGTGGGTAACTTGCCCACTTTTCTACAAGCTTAACTTAAGTCAGGTGCAATTCTGGTGTAAATAGCAGAACTACAACAACTTTGTCCCTTAAAAATCTTAGAATTTCGGGACTAACAAGTTTGTCCCATTTTTATAATACTATTTAACCACCTCCCAGAAGGAATATCTTATTAAGCAGCAAACACGGGGCTGAGAATTAATTCCTCGGATACATTCGGATCATTTCTTGTAACATACAAGTCATGAGAAAGCCCCACTCTTAAAACTTTAAAATACGTAAAACAATTCCAGATAATTATTTGTTGCATTGTCATTTGAAACAGTATGTATAAATTTAAAGGCAGTCTTACCATTGGCTTGGCACATGATTGTGATATTGGCTCTCAACCTTGCTTTCACAACACTTCCCACATCCACACTGACAGATGTTGAATTAATGTTCACCAAATCATGTTTAGACACTCTAATTACTGGCTTCCCTATGCAAAATAAAACAGATGGTATAGTGTGTAATTGTTAAATATCCAGGAAACTTCAATTAATGAACCACTTTCCCAAAACAAAACAATGGAAATGAGTGCAAGTATCTCCTTTCTGATTACATTATCATTTATATCAACAGTTGTAGTTTCTAAGATTCCATGAGTTGTAGTTTAATGCTTTGTTTACAGCTGCCCTTGTGGTTCAATTGACCGGACAATTGAAATCTCTGCCAATGAGTTTTTATGTCCCTAATGGAAAGTGATAAAGTGTCACTGCATAAACTGGTAAGGTTGTCAATTACCTCAGGAAATGAAGACAAATTCATCTTTTTGGGAAGGAACAGAGGATTTATTTTATAATTATAGCAAACCTGTTACAGCAACTTTGGATGACAGGGAATCCAAACCAATCGGGCTGGTGGCGGTGCAAGTGTAGACTCCCGCATCAGACTCATTTGGCGCAAGTATTTGCAAGGCCCGATCTGGAAGAATTTTAATTCTGCAAGGGGAAAATAAGCAATCAGAAGTTCTGGCCTGAGAAAATGTGTACAGTTGATGTTTCCATCAATATTTTGAATATATGAACTGTAAAATTACCCATGGATAAGCTCAATCACTGTAGTACACGGGTATATAGCTGATCCTTTCTACATTTGTTATACTATTGTGTAATCTTTTAGTTATTACAAACATCTTAATTTACAATAGACTTTACCCCAGAATGTATGTTTGTTACCATATTACCTTTATTGCACAGTAAGAACTGTTTACAAAACAGATCTTGCTACCGTGAATCTTGCCGAGGGTTATGGCTGCAACAGCAGCAACTGTACATTTGAACCTCCTGAAAGACTTTGTCATGTTTCTATGCTGTGTAATTTTGCCTGGTGTGAGAAAGGAAAAAAGAACTTAAGAGAATAAGAATGAGGAACATACGGCCCCTCAAGCCTGCTCCGCCATTCAATAAGATCATGGCTGATCATCGACCTCAACTCCACTTTACCGCCCTATCCCCATATCCCTTGATTCCACTAGAGTCCAAACATGTATCTATCTCAGCCTCAAATATACTCAACGATTCAGCATCCATAGCCCTCTGGGGTAGAGAATTCCAATGATTCACAACCCTCTGAGTGAAGAAATTCCTCCTCATCTCAGTCTGAAATGGCCGACCACTTATCCTGAGACTATGCCCCCTAGTTCTAGACTCCCCAGCCAGGGGAAACAACCTCTCAGCTTCTACCCTGTCAATCCCCCTCAGTATTTTGTATGTTTCAATGAGATCACCTCTCATTCTTCTAAACTCCAGAGAGTATAGGCCCAATCTACTCAATTTCTCCTCATAGGACAACCCTCTCATCCCAGGGATCAATCTAGTGAACCTTTGTTGCACCACCTCTAAGGTAAGTATATCCTTCCTCAGATAAGGAGACCAAAACTGTGCACAGTACTCCAGGTGTGGTCTCACCAAAGCCCTGTACAATTGTAGCAAGACTTCCTTACTCTTGTACTCCAACCCCCTTGCAATAAAGACCAACATTCCATTTGCCTTCCCAATTACTTGCTGTACCTGCATGCTAACTCTCCTGTGTTTCCTGTACAAGGATACCTACATCTCTCTGAACACCAACATTTAATAGTTTCTCACCATTTAAAAAATATTCTGTTTTTCTATTCTTCCTACCAAAGTGAATAACCTCACATTTCCCCACATTATACTCCATCTGCCACCTTCTTGTCCACTCACTTAACCTGTCGATATCCCTTTGCAGGCTCTTTGTGCTCTCCTCACAGCTAACTTTCCCACCTAGCTTTGTATTGTCAGCAAACTTGGATATATTACACTTGCATCATACAACACATTATCATTGTCTTAGCAAGGTCCCAAAGCACTTCACTCAAAGGTTAGAGTGCTACCAACTGAGCCAAGTTAACACCTTGTGCCACTTTGTGACCCAATCTTGTCGGTGCCAATTTTAGTCTCAGGTATATCCACTCTTTTTGGGGCATAAACAGAGCAAATTCAAGCACAATCAGTTTTGCTAGATTGTTGCCTAAATTTGGTTCCGCACCAATTTCCGATCAGGAAATAGAAGGTCCTGTCCCAAGCAGGTGGGAATTTCATTAGGATATTCAAAAGGGGGCAAGCAAGGGCAAGGCTGCATTTTATGGCTGGTGGATGTGCTGGATACCAAGTGCGCCCAGGAAACCTGTCAAGTCGGGGGCCTCGATACGGCCTTTCAGGTGGACAGCGTTTGAAAGCCCCACAGTGATTTTGCTAAATGTTTTCAGGTCATTTCTGAAACCTTTTTGCTATCTTTTCTTTATTTCCTAATGGCACTTTGGTCTTCACAAGCCTTTGTGCCAGTTCTTGCTAATTTATTTATCCTCTGTGGGCCAAATGTAGTAAAATCGTAAACACATTTATAAATAACCCAAAATGTCTTCTTTACTGTGGGCTCATGAAAGGCCATCAATTGTATGAAAAGAACAGGGGCGAAATTAGGAAGCACTTCTTCACACAAAGGGTAGTAGAAATCTGGAACACTCGCACCCAAAAACCTGTGGATGCTGGTAGTCAATTGGAGCTTTCAAGACTGAGATAGATAGATTTTTGTTAGGTAAGAGCATCAAGAGATATGGAACCAAGGCGGGTAAATGGGGTTGAGGTACAGATCAGCCATGATCCAATTGAATGGTGGAACAGGCTTGAGGAACTAGATGGCCTCTTCCTGTTCCTATGTTGCTATTCATAAATTCCGATCCCTATGGGTGTGTACGTGCTGTGTACTCACCCGTAGAGACATCAGAAATGCCGGTTTCAGGCATGCACTGCGCATGCGCTGGAAACCGGCATTTCCGATCTGTCAAGAAAGCTCTTGACAGATCCTCCGGCTGCCCGGGAGCAGGGCCTCTGCGGGTGGAGAGTTCCGTTTTTTGGAGACCCTCTGCCCACAGAAAACACTTACAATTCTTGTGCCTGGTAAAAGCAGGCGTAAGGCCTGCTTTTACCAGGATAAGAGTTGAAAAAAAGTTAAAAAAAAAAAATTTCCACTGATTTATCATTTAAAAATACTTTAAAGAAAGGTAAGTTTATTTTTAGCCCCGTTAAAAACTTAATTATTTTTTTCAAAAAAATAAAATTTTTGTTTAAAATACTTAATTTATTGTAATTTAAAGTCATTTTAAAAATGTGATTTTTTTTTTTAAGTTTATTTAAAGTTTTACTATGTTTTGGGGCTGATCTCTATTCATATATTTGACAGGTCTTCCTGTCAAATGTATGAAGAGAGATTCCCTTCTCTGATTGGCTCCCCATGGCCCACATGATCCCAGGGATGCTGCAAATCACCTGCGCCTCTGGGATACGTGGGCCCTGCTCACTGGCAGTTTGGAGAGGCCCAGCAGCGGAACTCTGCGCCTCCCGGGAGCCCTCCGGTCTTGGCGCAGATTTTTCCAGATCGCAGCCCTCCGCCCGCGGGAGGCCTGCGATCGGAATTTCTGGGCCATTGTGAATAGGGGTCATAGTATAGACTCCTGTGGTCAGCACTTGTTACTATTTTCCAGGCACAGCGTTTTCCATTTGCCACTAGTTTCTGTCTCCTGTTGTTAAACCAGATCTCAATCCAACAAATCTAGTATCAGTTTCTTGGCCCTTAAGCTTCTCTTACTGTTTCCATGTGAGACCTTTTGGAAATCTAAGTAAACTACCTCTATTGGATTATCCTTCTGCACTAGCTTAGTTACCTCCTCAAAGAATTCCAGTAGGTTTTTAAGACATGGCCCATTACTTCTCATTACTTCCTATGCTACCTCTTTGCTCTTTATAGCATCTCATTTAATGATCTTAAGTATTTTGATCACAATGTATGTTTGGTTAACTGGCCTGTAATTGCCAGGATTTTGCCTTGCTCCTCTTATAAATACTGGAATATTTGCCATGCTCCATTACTCATAAACTACTTCAGTATTTATGGAGCTCTGCAAAAATGGCAATCTATTTCCTCCTTTAATTCTTTGAGGGCACTAACCTGTATCCCATCTGGCCCAGAAGCCTTGTGTATATTTAATTTTCTCAGTTTCTGCATGACACATTCATTATTAAGTTGTGCATATGCTTACATAATTAGTCCAAGTCTCCCTGATCATTTTGCCCTATCAATGACTAGAATGTCATAGAATCATACAGCATAGGAGGCCATTCGGCCCATTGTGCCTGTGCCAGCTCTTTGAAAGAGCTATCCAATTAGGCCCACTCCCCTGCTCTTTCCCCATAGCCCTGCAAATTTCTCCTTTTCAAGTATTTATCCAATTCCCTTTTGAAAGTTACTTTTGAATCTGCTTCCACCACCCTTTCAGGCTGTGCATTCCAGATCATAACAACTCGCTGCGTAAAATAATTTCTCCTCATCTCCCCCTGGCTTTTTTGCCAATGATCTTAAATCTGTGTCCTCTGGTTATGGAACCCTCTCCCACTGGAAACAGTTTCTCCTTATTTACTCTATCAAAACCCCTCATAATTTTGAACACCTCTATTAAGTCTCCCCTTAACCTTCTCTGCTCTAAAGAAGAACAATCCCAGCTTCTCCATTCTCTACATATAACTGAAGTCGCTCATACCTGGTACCAATCTGGTAAATCTTCCCTACACTCTCTTCAAGCCTTTGACATCCTTCATAAAAGTGTGGTGCCCAGAATTGGAATGGTCCAGCTGAGGCCTAACCAGTGATTTATAAAGGTTTACCATAACTTTGTTGTTTTTGTACTCTATGCCTCTATTTATAAAGCCATATGCTTTTTTAACAGCCTTATCAACTTGTCCTGCCACCTTCTCTCTGGTCCTGCACCCCTCTTAAATTTAATTTATATTGCCTCTCCTCATACTTCCTTCCACAATGCATCACCTGGACAAAATTTGTCTATTGTCCTCTTTTATGAAACCAATTTGAAGAATCCATTCAAAGATATCTGCCATATTCTGATCTGCTGTAATAGTTTTACTTAATTTACCCCTTAATGGCCCGACCTATATCTAGCGTTCCTTCTGATGTTTATATAGTTGTAAAATGTTTGCACCCTCTTGCTGCCGTCTGCAATGAGTCTATTTTCCTCTTACCTTTTCTAATACTTTCCTTTGTTACCTGCAGTTGTCTTTTGCATGAATCCTAATCCCCTCATTTCTGTTTCCTTCTATGTAAAAGTATTTCTTTAAAAGTATTTCTGCTATTTTTAGATAGCTTCTAACCTCCTTGTTAAATCACTGTAGCCCAAGTCCTGCTATGCTTCTCTTTTTATAAACAGAATCTGCTTTCTTTCCTCATCCTGTCAATTCGCCTTTTCTTCTGTCGTTCTATTTTTAAAAACCATTTCCTGTTACTTTTTCCTCACGTTCTTTTCAGAACTTCAAAATCGGCTTTTCCAAAGTCTTCTGTCACTTCTTTTTGGCCTTGGCTTTGACAACAATATAAAATCTAACAATACAATGGGGTAGAATTGTGTCTTCACCCCTGGGACTAATCTGGCGGGGCAGATCACACGTCCCTTACAGAACACGCCTGATTTTAATTCGATTCGTTTCATTGGAATGACAACCAGACGTGTTCTGTCATGAGTGTGTGCTCTGCCCCATAAGGTTAATACCCAGGCTGTCTACCCCTTTGTAATGTTAGTAGGTTCCTAGCTGCCTAACCCAATACATTTGGGTCTAAACCTGTTATCTTGCCTCAAATATTGTGCGAGAACCATCACTGACTGCCTCAATGAATTTATTGGCATTTTTACTCCTCCTTTCTGAGTGATCCTGATCTCTCCAATCAAGTGTTTATTAAATCTATTCTCATTGGGTCCAAATTCGGCAGGTACCAATACGTTTTAGTCACTGTAGATGATTTGGACAAATTGATTAACAGATTAAACCACCCTTTAATTATGAACTGGATGTAGTTTAGTACTGTACAGGTTTTATTGGCCAGAATAAATGTGAAATAGTCAAAGTAAACTGGTGTAATTTCCCATTGTTGGATGTCAGACAAGCAGAGTATTGAGCTTGGCTGTAATAGCCTCTCTGTCTGTGAACACTCAGGGCTCGATTTTAATTCCCGAGGCGGGTTGGAGTCGGGTTGCATGGTGGGCGGGTTCGGGAGCCGCTTCCGGTGGGATCAGCTGCAGAGTTGCGATTTTTATTAAAGTACCTTGTTAATTTCATGGAGGCGCGCTGGCCGGTCCAATGAGTGGGATCGGGTTGGCTGGCCGCCTCTGATGACGTCATAATAGCTGCTGCTTTTAAAGCTGCCATCCAGCCTGAGCCTTTCCATTGTGGTTTCCTGCACTTCTTTTCAAAGCTATGACTTCTTCCAGAGGCACGGCAGCTCCTCGTTTTAATGATGAGTCCCTCCAAGTTCTTGTGGATGCTGTCAGAGGGCACAGGGAGATTCTCTTCCCTCCTGATGGCCGGAGGAAGCCTCCTCAGCAGACCAAGGCAGCCTGGCTGCGCATTGCTCAGGAGGTGAGCGCAAGGTCCATTTATGCACGGTCATGGATGCAGTGCCGCAAAAGGTTTAATGGTCTTGTGAAAACATCAAAAGTGAGTATCCCATCTCACTTGCCTTCACTCTGCTTCCCTTCTCTGCTCATCACCAGCACTCTGCGTTGTAAGCCTCCTCCTTCACATCCCACCTTACTCTTACTTCCCTTGCACCCTTTCTTATCCATCTCTGTCTCTGCACTGAATCCCTTCAGCATCCTGCCTATGCACCGCTTAGACTCGCTCTCACTGTCATGCAGTGACAACAACTAACAACACACAGGGAGCTACCTTCCTCTTGGCACCTTACCCCATCTTCGTCTCACTCAAAGCTTCTATGGCAGGGATTATTCACACTCACTCCATCACTGTGGCTGAAACATCACTTGTGTCCCTCCTTGCAGGAAAATATAGCCAACAATATTAGGGAGAGAGCAATGACTGGAGGAGGAACACCTACCCTTGCAACATTGACCAGTGCTGAGGAGGCAGCAAATGAGATTGTTGGAGGTGGTGAGGACCTGGAAGTGGGCGATGGAGAGACGGGCACACTAGAGGAAGCTGGTGACATAATAGAGTTTCATCCCTCTCAGAAAGCAATGGAATATGATGTTCATAGAGGATTGCTTTGTATCATCTGCTCAAAAGAATGTGTCTGCTACATCAATATCAGATATCTAATTCATGCCTTTACTCTCCCACAGGACCATCGACCGCCCCCTTCCTCACGATCCAGGATGAAGAGCTGGATATCTCCTCAGAGGAACCTGAAGCCTCTGAGGGAGCAGCGTCACCAGGACTCAGCGCACCCAGCACCAGCGCAGCAACACACACCTCGGTGGGGCCATCGTGAGTTAGAGTAGTTTTGCCACCTGGTCTATCACAGTGCACAAGTGAGCATCAGCAGATGGTGGAGACAGCGACAGCAGTGGAGAGTCCTCGGCGGAGGTCGCAGGACTCTCCCATCTCTGCTGAGCTGCATGCAGACGCTGTGTCTCTGGGGCCATCCAGAAAAACAGCGGTTCGTGAAATACAGGAACAAGTGCAGGTGTCTCTGGAAGGGTTTGTCTCCAGGGTTAGTGCGAGTGTGGAGGGAATGGAGGAGTCCATCTGTAACATCAGCACTGCCGTGGTGGAGGCAATGGTGCATGAACGCACCACCATGGATAGGATGGCAACCTCCTTGGAAATGATGGCTACGGCCATGGAGGAAATAAGTCACCAGAGTCAGGAAAACATGGTGACTGTTCAGAATAGAATGACATCTCTGGAGGAGCGATGGGCAGCTATTGAGCAGAGAGACCAGAGCTTCATGGACGTCCTTTTGACGAGGACTGCCAGTGCAGATACGAGTCCTCATGGCCCCCCTGAAGTGCAGCAGGGTGCTCTCCTACCACTTGCCAGCACTGAGGTGCGGCTGACCCATGAGAGGGACATTGTTGGCAGGACAGAAGGAAGTGTGGGCTCCTCTTAAAGAGCTCGCACGACCATGCCACTGCGGAGCCCTCGGTCAGAGACCCACTTTGCAGAGACAACTTAGATGGCCGTTTCAGCCCCTGCACAGCTGCAGGAAGAGCAGACTGTTGAAGAGCCCTCCCAGGCTCCCAAACCCAGAAGACGCCCACCAAAGGTGTCTAAACAGGCACAGCATCCTAGTCAGCAAGGTGCCTCTACATCTGCTGAAGCCACAGGGGAAGCACCACGTAGAAGCACGCGTAAGAGAAAGATTAAGCACCTATAGTCACAAGGGGACTCACTTGGGTGATGTTTCTTTTTTTTCTGACTCTTGCTGGTATATTTTGTCATGTGTTAAAGATAAATTATGTCAACCAGTTGATTGTGTGGCCTATGTGTTCTGGGAAATGGCAAAAGCGCATTGAGGGCTCAGGGCGACTTGCATTTGTAATGCTGATGATAAAAGTGATAGGAAATAAGAGGGTATAGCAGAGATGAATTGTGACATTGGATAAGTGTCACCTGCAATTACAGAGCCATATGGTGGCCACCTATGGTCGAAGAGTAAGCTTATGGTAGTGTGGCATGGCAGTGTGCATACCCTGGTTGACGGACAGCAGTGAACTGGAGGGATTCTGCATTGGTCACAACAGGGCATGCAAGGCTCCCCTCATCCTCCTCCTACTCCTCTTCAAAGGAAGATCTGTGGTGAGCCATGCGGCTGCTACCCCCCGATTATGAGAACCAGGATGAGAGGGCATAAATGTTTCCCACTCCCTTGCTATAGATTTCCTTTGAGGTAACAATCTTGCAAGCGCACAGTCGAAGTGGCCTGAAATATTTCCATTCATGACACATTGCAGAAGGGTGCGAGCATGAACAGTCAGAAGGTCAGTAGATGTGCAAAATGTTATCCCATACCTACAACAAGCAAATATGTTGCATTTGAATGTCAGCCATGTTTCAGGGGCGCTTTTAAAGTGCTCCACCAATGCATACAAATCATGTCCTCCAGCAACTCGTCTCCTTGAACCTGGCCTGTTTCTGCCTTAACTACCTGTCCCACTGGTTGGAGACGGGTCAGTTTGGGAGCGGCTAAACAGACACTCAAGAAAATCGGGTGGGGGCGGGATGGAGGCGGGTTGGGTGTCTGAAGCTATTTTTCCCGATTTTCCCAACAAACCCGCCTCCTTAGGGCTATTAATATCGAGCCCTCACTGTCTGGGTTACTAAATCGCTCGTCACCAGAGGAAATCTTTCCCCATCCATTTGTTAGATTTCAATTTCATTGTCGAACATGAATAATTGTATTATTGTCAATCTTTAACTTTCCTTGGAATAAAACTTCTGTGGATTAAAAAAAAAGGTCTACTGAATAATCATCAAATAATGGGGATGCTAAATTCAATGAAGCTATCCAGTTACTTGAAACTTTGGCCTTGCAACAGGGTCATGGAGGGTCATTTTAACCTGCCCTGCCCGGTGGGAAACTGATGTGATTGGATCAGCCCCCGACTTGGTTTCCATTGGTCAATGATGTCACCACTTGAATGGCACTTTGTTCTTAAGGACGTAGAAGGCATGTGAGAGATTGAAACTCTGATTTATAAAACAAATATGCTGGACACATTTTAACAATTTTTGGGTTTGTTGACTTGCTGATTGTTGGCAAGGCCAGAGAGACTTTACACTCCCCTCACCCGGTGGAAATCAGGCAAATGGACAGTGAAAATGGAGCAGATGAAACACGCGCTCCAATCCCGCTGCGTCCCGATTTTAAAATGCCTGATTTTTCAGGCACACGAGGTGCCCACCTGAGTCCGATGGGAACCTCATACATGTCTACAAATATGTTAATAGGACCTTAACGTCAGCTTAACCTGGAAGGGAAGGGCACTGGCAGCAACTACCAGTAAAACAATCCTTTGTGGGGCCAGGAGGAGCAGGAGTGCGAATCGGGAAAGTCTAGGTCTCCCCTGCCCGGACACCCCGATCACAAACCACTGATCGCCCTGGAACCCCCGTTACCCCCAGGCTTGGCGGGTGGCTCCGGGCCACTCGACTTCCCCCTAGTTTTGGTCGGGAAGTCAACCGATTGCTAGGCTGCTTTCACACCGCAGAGTTAAAAAATTTTGCACCTTTGATTGGCATGGGCGTTAATGCCATTGGGGTTTTCCCACTCCGCCAATGTCATTTCCGTAGATATTTGCGTAAGCAGGGTTTCTGCGAAACGTCCAGTGGGGGAGTGGAAGAAAGCCAAGGAGATTCACCCTCATAATTGAAATCAAAATCAAAGTATCTCAATGCCACAAAACAACTAACATTCTCTTAGTCAATAAATAGCCAATGTCAAATGAGAATTCTGGGAGAATGGCTGAGGAATTTGTGATTAATAGACGAGAACTTTCTTTCCTGATTCCAACACTTCACAGTCTAGTTTTCCTTTGCAAAGCTTGTCCAACCAGTCCCATTAAGGGATTTATTTTCAGAATTTTCAATGTCTTTGCCACTGTTTAAATGATATACCGGAGGTTAAGGGACATGTGAAAGGTCACTATACACATTCTAAAATAAAAGCATTTTGATGCAAAGTTTAGCTGTTAATAGTATGATGTTCAGACCTGATTTCCATCCGTCAGCATTACTGATGATTTCACAAGTCAGCAACGAGATAACTAAATTAAAAAATATCATTTACTACATTTTATAATTATTTAATGGCCTGAAATGTACACCTTGTGCCAGAACAACTTTTAAACTTATCTGTGGTACGCAATAGAATTCAACAAATCCATTGAATCCAAAGGCTCCAGACTGTGGAACATTCTGACAAGCTTCCTCAAAGAATACCATAGCAGAGCTTCATTCTGGGCTACTCCCTTTTTAAATCTATTTAATGCATAATACAGTAAAATAATTCAGAAAAATTGGGATTATTTTGTACTTTAGAATTATGGCCATATTGCTTCAGAATGGCATATCCCTTTAAGTATCTGTGAATCGTTAGAAGTCTTTGGATTTTTATGAGAGGGGTGGGGGTTGGTATTTTTTAACCAATTCTGGAAAACCACAAACTAATTTTCACACATCTACTGCTACTTTCAATCTTGTTGATCAGTTTAGTTTTCCACTGCATGCGAAGAAACATGAATTCAATGTTAAAAAGTGGAAAGTAACGTCAAGTAGCTATGAGCATTTTGCTGTTAAGCTGACACTGTGACAGCTACCACATGAATCATCACTTTCCAGTTTCGAAAGGAAACCACTTTACTCCCTGTTTAAAGCTAGGGGATATTTGTAATTTCCTGCATGTTTAACTTTGAAATAATCCTGAAATAGGCATAGTTAGGGCCAAAGAAACAAGGAAATTGTCTCTTTAGCTGCAGCTACACGTTACTCGGTTAGAAGCCCCATATGAAAGGCTAGACTTTATTAGAGCAGAAGGGGAAATAACTTTATTTCAAATTTAAAACATGTCATTAAAAGTAGCAACGCAGGCAAAGCCATAATAAAGCAAACAAAGCACTGGGTTCATTTCTAGAGGGATAGAATTGAAAAGTAGAGAAGTTATGTTAAACTTGTGCAGAACCTTGGTTAGACTAGGCTTGGAGTACTGTGAACAGTTCTGGTCTCCATATTATAAAAAGGAAATAGAGGCACTGGAGAAAAAAAGATTCAGAAGGATGATACCAGAACTGAGAGGTTATACCTATTGGGAAAGACTGAACAGGCTGGGTCTCTTCTCTAGAAAAGGGAAGACTGAGAGGTGACCTAATAGAGGTCTTTAAAATTATGAAGGGGTTTGATAGGGTAGACATAGAGTAGATGCTTCCACTTGTGGAGGAGTCCAAAACTAGAGGCCATAAATATAAGATAGTCATCAAGAAATCTAATAGGGAATTCAGGAGAAACATCTTTACCCAGAGAGTGGTGAGAATGTAAAACTCGCTACCATATCAAGTGGTTGAGTCGAATAGTGTGGATGTATTTAAAAGGAAGTTAGATAAGCACAGGGCGAAAGCAATACAATGATATGTTGATAGGGTGAGATGAAGAGAGGTGGGAGGAGGTTCAGATGGAACATAAACTCCAGCATGGACCTGTTGGGCCGAATGGCCTATATTTTCCAGCACACACAAATCTGATTTTACCACACTAACTGTAATATATGTAACATCTGTGGGACATTATCTAAAACCAGAAAAAGTAGCAATGAGGAAAAAAAACATAAGGGACAATCTTAACCCTGCTGCCCAGCAGAAACCAGGTAGGCGGCCAGTTAAAAGCGATCAGGAGATTTACCGGCTAGCATTGCACATCAATCCCGCCATCATCAATCTTAACCTGGTTCTCTGAGCAAGTGACAAGAACGGCCACCTGGAGCTGTTGTTCCTTCTCTCAATGTTCAGATAGTGTCTGAGGAGGTCATCGGGCCTGACTGCAATTTTAACCGGTGGCCAGAGTGGGGATGTTTTTGACTTTTCCTGTCAGGTGAAGACAGTGGGAAGCACATCTGGGGCCAGAAGGTGCAGCATTGGTCCTCCAGGCCCCACAGTGAAAGATTAGACCTCCCCTGCCCCAGGCTCCCCCTTCCTTCCTGTGAGACCTCACCCGGGGCTGACCTTGTTGCTAGTTCATGTTTGCTCAGTGCTGACTGGTAGCACATGACCCTGAGGTTCCGTTCCCGCTCCCCCATCCACCTCCGAGGTTCCATTCCCGGCCCAACGCCCGCTTGGCCCCCAGTGAGATGCAGGTTTGATATCTTTCTCCCTGAGTTCCTTATATCAGCCATCTCAAGCAACAGCTAAGTGGCTTCCCAAGGCAATGGAAAATTGGAAGGATAATGACACTGCATGACACTGTGGTAATTCAATAGAATGTGTATTCTATTGAATTACCACACAATTTTAAATGTAATAAAGGGAGATATCCACATGCTTACTGATGCCCCTTAGTTACCTCACATTTGACATCATAACATTCTGCTTCAGTGATATTTTGAATGGGTCGTGTGGCCCACTACCCACCATTCTTACTGAAAGCTTTGTGTGAGTAATCTGCCTCTAAACATTTGCATGAAATCAGGCTGCATCTTGTCATCAGTTTTAAAACACGAAACATAGTAACAAGAAATGGCTGAAAAACACAGATAAATACACAGGTACCTCTCATAACAACATTTACCAGTCTGCATCTTCAACACCATTGCCAAATCCCCTCCCATCAACATCCTGGGATCACCATTGAACAGAAACTTAACTGGACCAGCCACATAATTACTGTGGCTACAAAAGCAGGTCAGAGGCTGGGTATTCTGTGGTGAGTGTCTCACCTCTTGACTCCCCAAAGCCTTTCCACCACCTACAAGGCACAAGTCAGGAGTGTGATGGAATACTCTCCACTTGCCTAAACATTCACTCCCTCCACCACCAGCACACCCTGGCTGTAGTGTGTATCAACTGCAAGATGCACTGCAGCAACTTGCCAAGGCTTCTTTACTTCCCAAACCCACAACCTCTACCACCTAGAAGGACAAGGGCAGCAGGTGCATGGGAACACCACCACATGCAAGTTCCCCTCTAAGTCACACGCCATCCTGACTTGGAAATATATCACCATTCCTTCATTGTCGGTGGGTCAAAATCCTGGAACTTCCTACCTAACAGTACTGTGGGAGTACCTTCACCTCAGAGACTGCAGCGGTTCAAGAAGGCGCCTTCTTGAACTCACCACCACCTTCTTGAGGGCAATTAGGGAAAGGCAATAAATATTGGCCTTGCCAGCGACGCCCACATCCCGTGATTTATAAAATAAAAATAGAAAATGCTTCTCTTTAACATAAATGAAAAAAACGGCAAATGCTGGAAATCTGAATAAAAACAGAAAATGCTGAAAATATCGAGTAGGTCAGTCAGCATTGGTCACGAGAAAAAACAGGTTATGACATTTTGTGTGTGTAAATCTTCATCTGAACATCATCCCCTTTGAGTTAAACTTTGCTTCATCTTATAATCAAGTTCCCTAGTTGTCTTCAGCTCCGTCTACAGGAAGAAGTTCAGTGTGACTAATTCCCATCATTGGATACAATATTCCAAGCATGGTCTTACCAATACTCTGAGCTCACCAGAGGCACGGCAGTCGTGCAGTGTTGCCAAGATCAGATCATTCAGGCTTTTTGAGAAAAGATATGACAAGGATTACAAGGGTTCTCTTGTTAAATCTAAACACCCAGAACTTTACAATTATCCTACAAAATAACAGGCCAGTAGCAGGCAAAGGTCTCAATCAGTCTCATTAGTAAATGTTAATAACTGCTACTTTGATTCTAAATGTAAACATTTAACACAGAGACCTGGCAAATGGAGTGCGAGCTAGAAATAAGAAACTGTGCTTCTCAGAAGATCATTTCTTCCATTTTTCTTTGCAGGATACCTATGATTCTAAGCTTCTCGGATACTATTGTCTGTGACCCTGCATTGAAGCGGAACAAGAAAAGTGTTCCATGAAAGATGGCCACTTGGCAGGAATAAAGCCTATGCTAATCCATACACACAAACCTTCTGGAAAACAAGGAAAGTACATATAAATAATTTTGAACATTTTGTGTTTCACTTTCTTACTCCTACAGGTTCTGTCGAAGGTGGTGACTGACACAGGAGAACAGATTCCTGCCTGTTGATAACCTAAGGGGGGAGGGGGGGGCATTCTTCATGTGTGAACTGAAACAGTGAGTATTGGCAGTCTGTTCAATCACAGGGAACTACAGAGACTGATCCTGTTCTCATCTGATTCCTTCAAATGCACACTTTCTGGCATGGATTACTGGATAGTGATCAGGAGTTGAAAGGCTTACTTTTCCCTTCTGTAGCCCAGGGGCACGGAGACTAGTTATTGCAGCCCCACCACTGTGCTAGCTGAGATCAACTAACTCAACACAGACTTGGGATTGAACTCGAGACCTCTTTGCACGGTTCAGTGCCAGACTATGCAGCGCCCTTATTGGGGACCTTTATCATATTTAAACAAATGACAAAGCGCGTGTGTGCGGTTTTGGAAACAGTCCAATTGAAAAGAGCAACTTTTCACCTCCTGATGTTGGGGAGAAGGAAAACTGCCTTCATTTCCATCTTGGGTCATTTAATTTCACTTGGAAATGTGCAATTACACATTTTTCCCAATGATTTCACTATGATTTTCAGCTATGAATTTGGCCTAATTTCTGCTAAAAACCACAGTACATATCTGCAGTATTTTGCTTTTGTGTTATTGGTAATATTGGTGCTTAATTTGGGCAGCAACAAAATTCAAAATAAGTATTATCAATCTTTGAAAGTTGCAATTTTGCAGAACTCAAAGATTTTACAGTGCAGATACAAATCGTGCAGCAATAAAAGAATATTACCCTGTGAAATACTGCGATTTGAATAAAAATGGAGATTCTCTGATGCAAAAGGCACCCATCAATAGGTAAAGTGTATATAGTAAGTAGAGAGGAAATAGATAAGCATGTACAATTATGACCTATACTTCATAATTTCTATTGCAGGATCATTAATATCCTGTTATCACGCTGAAGAGACGACTAACTTGACCATCTGGTTTAATCCAGAAGTACCAACAACCGATACAATCCACCTAACGATATACTTTTTACATTTAGATTTTCTTATCTGAAGGTGAGTAAAATTCGTCTTCCAGAAATGTGATTTAAATTAAAGCACCAAAGCAACAGGCTTCACAAATAGAGAAACAGCCAGTCCACACAAACCCAAGATCTTGTCTGTTGAACTATTATAGGCCTATAACAATTTTAAAGACCACGTTTTATGATCATTCTTTATAGTCCCAAGGCAAAATGACTGACACCAATTTCTAATACCTGCTTTGCAGTTTAGCCACTGTCACAGGATCTGTTGAATTTCCCAACTGACCCAAAGCTGCCAGAGAATATCCCTCAGAGCGGCCTAAAACTATCCAATGGCCCGTTGAAAAAGTTACTTAATAACTGAGTATAAGTACATAAAAAGGACCACATGGACGTATAAAACCCAGTCATAAAAAGCACCAATAAAACCTATGGCATGCTTGTCTCAGGAAACTGCCCATATTGTGCTAATAATGATAGGATATAATAGAGTTGATGGCTTTCCAGATCAGGTGCTTTTGTAGATGGCGTCTTTGATTTCAATGAGATGAAAAACATAAAAGGAATAATAATGTATCTCTGATATGATTTGTGTTTGTTTTCCCTCCCCTGGCTTCACAAGGTGGACAAAATTGAGAGGTCGCACAACACCAGGTTTATAGTCCAACAGTTTTCACCTGAGGAAGGGGCGATCGATAGCTCCGAAAGCTTGTGATTTCAAATAAAACTGTTGGACTATAAACCTGGTGTTGTGCGACCTCTCAATTTTGTCCACCCCAGTCCAACACCGGCATCTCCGCATCATGTTCACAAGGTGGCTCATTGATATACACACATGACAACAGAACCCAGTGACACACGGTGAGCCCCAACCACACACTGGCACCTGGGTTTGTTGTTTATATGGTTAAGAATGACATCAACTTAGCATACCATTCAATTGGGATCTAACTTCTAATCTAGATATTAAAAGGGACATTGTCACTTTGTCGAGTTTCAAGGTGCTTTCTATGGACTGTACACAGAGAGATATGCTGCAATCATTGATTTGTCAGTTTTGTCTCTTGAGTTTTTGGATAGTTTTAAATCCTTGGGACACTGGTGATGATTTATTTTGGAGTACCTACTTCCTTAGGCCAACAAGTTATCTTGCCACTAACTTGGACCACCTGGGAAGATGTTAGAAGTCTGACCTAATTGCTCCAGTCAGACGACCAGGACACACATCAATGTTCTGGCTCTCGCCTAGTTTGAAACCAGGTTTCAGCCAAAGGGCAAACTGTCGCATAGGTGGGTTCCAGCTCCAGATGGGCAGTAAGGCACGAAGCAGGTATGTGTAACGTTTAAGCACAAAATAATATATAACAAAAATTAAAATATCAAATACAGGTAAGAAATAATATTAAAAGTTAAAATGGAGGAAGTAGAGAGAGCAAATAGGGAAGAAAAGCAGAAAACCGACAGAATAGAAGTAAAGTTTTAGAACTACAGTCAAGCCACTTAAATGAATAACTGATAAAGTATTTAAGAGAATTCCAAAAGTCTGGAGCTATTAATTTCAGCGTTGGGCTGCCTCACTAAAGACCAGGATTGTTCAACCCTCTTTTACCAATCAATGCATTGAGCCCTTTTTACAAGAGTTTTGTCCATGTATGAAAATCGGCAAGCAGGTGACTCAGTAATGTTTCACCTCACCAGGTGCTGGGGCTCAAGCACTTTGTGACAAATCAGCAGTGTGACAAATGCTTTTGTTTAGGTGTGAAAACAGTCTCATCAGGTGCTAATGCTCAAGTTTTGTGAGTATCCTACAGGCAAGAGGACACTGTTAATCCAGTGGGGGAAAAATTGAGTTGTGCCCCCTTTGGGGCGGTAACTTCACCGCCCCGAAAAAATTAGAGCCCCCACGGCCGAAATTCATCGGTAGCACCCCAAGAGGGAAGTGGGGCGCTGCTGGAAGCGCCCCGCCTCCCTCTTGGGGCGTTGCGAGGGAATATCGCGGCGCTACGTGCCGCAGCGCTGCGGTACTGCAGGCCTTCCTCCCCTTCTTAAAGCGGTGGGGCCTTGCGCAGCGCGACTCGGGGCCCAGCTGGGCCACCAGGGATCGGAGTGCCGGCAAAAGAGCCCGGCACTCAAGAGAAGCACAGCCGGCACTCCGCGGGGGGGGGGGGGGGGGGGGGGGGGGGGGCTGCTCAGGAGGCCGGGGACGGCACCGGGGGCAGGTGCTGGCAGGCGGCCAGCAACAAAAATGGCCGCCTGGCACCTCACCTTTAATTAGCGCCGCCCCGGCCGCAGGTAGGCCCCCCTGACCCCGTCAGACATAGCGTCCGGCGGTAAGTCAGGGGGCGCTATCCTCCCGTTGAATTTTGCGGGAGGCGTTGGCGGCGCCGCGCCCAGGCGCTAGTTGCTTTGCACCCCAATGGGAGGTGCAAAGCAACCAAATTTTTCCCCCAGTGTCTCTAGCTAAATGGCAAGCATTAATTGATGAACTGTTTTAAAAATGGTTAACTGTTAAATACTGTGCGGTATTGCTAGATGTGAATAAATTTACTCGGCAAAATCATTATTCATTTAACAGTTTTGCACTGTATTAGGATTTTTTGAAAACCTTATTACTATTACTATAATATTATACTAAAAACTCACTCCAAACATCTGAGTAGTATTATTACTGTAATGCCAGGAGATGATTCAGGCCCACAGCATGGGAACTGAACCATCAGAAATAACACTAGCTAAGGGAGTATCGAATTCATTGGAGTTGTTAGTGTCTGAGGGTTAGAATACATGTGGGAAGTGGATGGACAGTGATGAGCGCTTCAACATATTTACTGATAAGCAATGAACCAACCACTACACATAATGAATAAAAGTGATCTTACCTATGGCTGTATTTCAACATTTGGCCATTCTTTGTCCAGCTAATGACAGGTTTTGGGTTTCCCTCTGCTTCACACCTCAGCACCAATGTATGCGTCCAGCTAGCCAGCAGTACTGTATGGCCCACATCGGCAATGACCTCCGCTGACAGAGGTAACACTTTGGCATTGGTCTTCTGCAGTATTACTGGTGCACTGAATGACTCTTTAGATGCATGAATAGATTCCTTAGAACTGGACCGATCCACTGAGGATAATTTTGGTACTCCATGGCCATCGGTCGTGATTTTATGGAAAGAAGGTTCCACTGAACTGGTATCTGTGTTTTTCTCCCCGTGTTTGAGTTTGGATTCATTGGCATCTGGTTGGCCCTTAGAAATCTCAGCAACTAACTGTGCAATAACATGAGTAGCATAGACATCCTTCAGATCATCAGTCTGCCGTGATATGGCCCTACTAATTTCATCCAGTCTCTCCTGATCTATTATATAGGTTAATGGAACGATAGATTCCATGCTAGCGTCCTCTGCAGAAGTGAAATCCTTATCTGTGGACTCCTGTGACTCCCTTGAATCTAGATTCTCTCGAGACCAACCTTTTATCTCAAGGAGTCTAAGAATAATTCCATCATACTGACTATGGTGGTTTATGAAGAATCGATTTTTGTCTGACTTGCTACCATTCATCCTCAAACCTGGTAGGTATTTGTCCTTTGGACTTACTGCTTCATTTGAGATTCCTTTCCCAATGGCTCCTTCCTGTTTACTGGACGATGGTGATTCAATCAGTTTATTGTTGCTTCCAATTATTTTAATCACAAAATTATCATGCACAGGTCCTGCTACACATGTATAGGTACCTATATTTATTGGCTTTAGCCGGTTTATTTTGATATAACCAAAATGAGTGACTGTGACATGGGTAGAGCTTGATAAATGTTTTCCATCTTTCTCCCACGTTACCATAGATTTCCGGAATCTTCTAACAGGACACCTGATGACCACTGATGTTTTGGGAAGCAGATATGCCTGTCCACCAGTGGTGAAGTGGAGTTTTCTTTCTTTCCTTAATTGGACATATACTTTTCGAAGACCCAGTATATGAGGTCCTTGTTGGTGGGCAGGCTTGTATTCCTTTCTGTTCAGTCCTACAGCCAAACAACAGACATTCGAAGCAAATTAAATTTGAGCAGAAAAACACTGGATTTTCTTGTCCAAAGGTTTACTGGTTTGAATGATCGAGACACAGGGCCCTACAATAGGAAGCCTGCATGACTGCATTTAGTGTTTTTCTAAGCCAGACGTTAGGCCCCAAATTTACATATTCAAGGGGTCTAACACCTGTTAAAGGACCACTCGGGATCCTGCAGTAGCCGCTCCTTCCTTCATACCATGCATTAGACATATTCAAGGCCATCCAAAACTACAAGGACAGCAGCATAGTCGTCGAACTGAACTCAGATCAAACTGTCACAGGACGGAGAGTGAAGAGACTCAGATCAAACTGTCACAGGACGGAGAGTGAAGAGACTCAGATCAAACTGTCACAGGACGGAGAGTGAAGAGACTCAGATCAAACTGTCACAGGACGGAGAGTGAAGAGACTCAGATCAAACTGTCACAGGACGGAGAGTGAAGAGACTCAGATCAAACTGTCACAGGACGGAGAGTGAAGAGACTCAGATCAAACTGTCACAGGACGGAGAGTGAAGAGACTCAGATCAAACTGTCACAGGACGGAGAGTGAAGAGACTCAGATCAAACTGTCACAGGACGGAGTGAGGAGACTCAGATCAAACTGTCACAGGACGGAGAGTGAAGAGACTCAGATCAAACTGTCACAGGACGGAGAGTGAAGAGACTCAGATCAAACTGTCACAGGACGGAGTGAGGAGACTCAGATCAAACTGTCACAGGACGGAGTGAGGAGACTCAGATCAAACTGTCACAGGACGGAGTGAGGAGACTCAGATCAAACTGTCACAGGACGGAGTGAAGAGACTCAGATCAAACTGTCACAGGACGGAGAGTGAAGAGACTCAGATCAAACTGTCACAGGACGGAGAGTGAAGAGACTCAGATCAAACTGTCACAGGACGGAGTGAAGAGACTCAGATCAAACTGTCACAGGACGGAGTGAGGAGACTCAGATCAAACTGTCACAGGACGGAGTGAGGAGACTCAGATCAAACTGTCACAGGATGGAGAGTGAAGAGACTCAGATCAAACTGTCACAGAAGTGTATTGTTTTAATTTAAATTAATTAAAGGGTAAATAATATTAATAAATTTAATTAATTACATAGAATGGGAAAGCAGGTGATGTGTTACTGCTGCAATATGTGAGAGCTGGTGGACACCATTGATGTTCACGGTGATCACATTTGCCAAAAGTGTTGGCTGCTCGAGGAACTCCGGCTCCATGTTGATGAGCTGGAGTCCGAGCTTCAAACACTGCGACACATCAGGGAGGGGGAGAGTTACCTGGACTCTGTGTTCCAGGAGGTAGTCACACCAATTAGATTAACTAATTCAGATGTAGCCCGTGATCAGGGACAGGACGGTGTGACTACGAGTGAGGCAGGTACGGGGATCCAGGAGGTAGTGTTGGAGGAGCCGCAGCCCTTGCTCTTGTCCAACAGGTTCGAGGCTCTTACTCCCTGTGAGGACGGGAGCAGGGACTGCAGGGAGGATGAGCAACCTGGCCACAGCACCGTGGTACGGGGAGCCATTCAAGTGGGGGGAGTAAAAAGAAATGTTGTAGTGGTAGGGGATAGTATCATTAAGGGGATAGATAGGGTTCTTTGCAGCCGAGAGCAAGAGTCCCGAAGGCTGTGTTGCCTGCCCGGTGCCATGGTTAAGGACATCTCCTCTGGGCTGGAGAGAAACTTGGAGTGGGAGGGGGAAGATCCAGTTGTCGTGGTCCATGTTGGTACCAATGACATAGATAGGACAAGGAATGAGGTTCTGCTGAGGGAGTATGAGCAGCTAGGGGCCAAATTAAAAAACAGAACCTCTAGGGTAGTAATCTCTGGATTACTACCTGAGCCACGAGCAAATTTGGCTAGGGTAAATAAAATCAGAGAGTTAAATGCGTGGCTCAAAGACTGGTGTGGGAGAAATGGGTTTTGCTTCCTGGGACACTGGCACCAGTACTGGGACAGGAGAGAGCTGTTCCGTTGGGACGGACTTCACTTGGCCAGTGCTGGGACTAGAGTCCTGGCGAATCGAATAACTAGGGTTGTAGAGAGGGCTTTAAACTAATTAGTGGGGGGGAGGTTTCAAGAGAGCAAAAAATAAAAATGTCAGCGGAGAAGGCAATAGAGCAAAGTAGCAGTGGGGTAATTAAAAACCAGAGCGTGTCAGGAAAGGACAGAATATATAAAGATAAAGGTAAAGTAGTAAAGGGGGTAAAAGCAGGAATAAATTGTCACAAAACATATTTAAAAGTTCTTTATCTGAATGCACGCAGCATTCGTAACAAAATAGACGAGTTGACGGTACAAATAACTACGTATGGGTATGATCTTGTGGCCATTACAGAAACATGGCTGCAGGGTGACAACGACTGGGAATTAAATATGTCAGGGTATTTAACAATCAGGAAGGACAGGCAGGAAGGAAGAGGAGGTGGGGTAGCTATGTTAATAAAGGAAGGAATCACTGTATTACAGAGAAATGATATTGGGTCAAAGGATCAGGATAATGAAACAGTTTGGGTGGAGATAAGGAATAATAAGGGGAAAAAAACACTAGTGGGAGTAGTATATAGGCCTCCTAATAGTTGCAACTCTGCTGGAAGAAGTATTAATCAGGAAATAGTTGGGGCATGTAATAAGGGAACAGCTATAATTATGGGGATTTTAACTATCATATTAACTGGACAAATCAAATTGGGCAGGGCAGCCTTGAGGAAGAGTTTATTGAGTGTATTAGGGATGGATTTCTTGAGCAGTATGTAACTGATCCTACAAGGGGGCAAGCAACCTTGGACCTGGTCCTGTGTAATGAGTCAGGATTAATTAATAATGTCCTAGTTAAGGATCCCCTTGGAATGAGTGACCATAACATGGTTGAATTCCATATCCAATTAGAGGGTGAGAAGGTTGGTTCTCAGACAAGCGTACTGAGCTTGAATAAAGGAGACTATGATGGTATGAGAGTGGAATTGATTAAAGTGGACTGGGAAAATAGATTAAAGGGTAAGACGGTAAATGAGCAGTGGTGTTCATTTAAGGAGTTAATTTACAACTTTCAAAAAATATATATTCCACTGAGGAAAAAAGGGTGTAAAAGAAATGACAGCCATCCATGGCTAAGTAAAGAAATTAAGGATAGTATCCAACTAAAAACAAGGACATATAAGGTAGCCAAACTTAGTGGGAGGATAGAAGATTGGGAAGTCTTCAAAAGACAGCAAAAAGTAACTAAAGGATTGATTAAGAAAGGGAAGATAGATTATGAAAATAAATTAGCAAAAAATATAAAAACAGATAGCAAGAGTTTCTATAGTTATATAAAAAGAAAAAGGGTGGCTAAGGCAAACGTAGGTCCCTTAGAGGATGAGACCGGGAAATTAATGGTGGGAAACATGGAGATGGCAAAAATGCTGAACAAATATTTTGTTTCAGTCTTTACGGTAGAGGACACTAAGAATATCCCAACACTGGACAAACAGGTGGCTCTCGGGGTGGAGGAGCTAAATACGATTAAAATCACTAAGGAATTGGTACTCAGTAAAATAATGGGACTCAAGGCGGATAAATCCCCTGGACCTGATGGCTTACATCCTAGGGTCTTGAGGGAAGTGGCAGTAGGGATTGTGGATGCTTTGGTAATAATTTTCCAAAATTCCCTGGACTCAGCAAAGGTCCCGGCAGATTGGAAAACTGCTAATGTAACACCCTTATTTAAAAAGGGTAGTAGGCAGAAGGCTGGAAATTATAGACCAGTTAGTCTAACATCTGTGGTGGGTAAAATTTTGGAGTCTATTATTAAGGAGACAGTAACGGAACATTTAGATAAACATAATTTAATAGGACAAAGTCAGCATGGCTTTATGAAGGGGAAGTCATGTCTGACAAATTTGCTTGAGTTCTTTGAGGACATAACGTACAGGGTGGATAAAGGGGAACCAATGGACGTAGTGTATTTAGACTTCCAGAAGGCATTCGACAAGGTGCCACATAAAAGATTATTGCTCAAGATAAAAAATCACTGGATTGGGGGGAATATTCTGGCATGGGTGGAGGATTGGTTATCTAACAGAAAGCAGAGAGTTGGGATAAATGGTTCATTCTCGGACTGGCAACCAGTAGCCAGTGGTGTTCCGCAGGGGTCGGTGCTGGGTCCCCAACTCTTTACAATCTATATTAACGATTTGGAGGAGGGGACCGAGTGTAACATATCAAAGTTTGCAGATGATACAAAGATGGGAGGGAAAGTAGAAAGTGAGGAGGACATAAAAAACCTACAAGGGGATATAGACAAGCTGGGTGAGTGGGCGGAGATTTGGCAGATGCAATACAATATTGGAAAATGTGAGGTTATGCACTTTGGCAGGAAAAATCAGAGAGCAAGTTATTATCTTAATGGCGAGAAACTGGAAAGTACTGCAGTACAAAGGGATCTGGGGGTCCTAGTGCAAGAAAATCAAAAAGTTAGTATGCAGGTGCAGCAGGTGATCAAGAAGGCCAACGGAATGTTGGCTTTTATTGCTAGGGGGATAGATTATAAAAACAGGGAGGTATTGCTGCAGTTATATAAGGTATTGGTGAGACCGCATCTGGAATACTGCATACAGTTTTGGTGTCCATACTTAAGAAAAGACATACTTGCTCTCGAGGCAGTACAAAGAAGGTTCACTCGGTTAATTCCGGGGATGAGGGGGTGGACATATGAGGAGAGGTTGAGTAGATTGGGACTCTACTCATTGGAGTTCAGAAGAGTGAGAGGCGATCTTATTGAAACATATAAGATTGTGAAGGGGCTTGATCGGGTGGATGTGGTAAGGATGTTCCCAATGATGGGTGAAACTAGAACTAGGGGGCATAATCTTAGAATAAGGGGCTGCTCTTTCAAAACTGAGATGAGGAGAAACTTCTTCACTCAGAGGGTAGTAGGTCTGTGGAATTTGCTGCCCCAGGAAGCTGTGGAAGCTACATCATTAAATAAATTTAAAACAGAAATAGTCAGTTTCCTAGAAGTAAAGGGAATTAGGGGTTACGGGGAGCGGGCAGGAAATTGGACATGAGTTTGAGTTCGGATCGGTCGAGGCCCTGTGGGTGGCATAGCGGGCCCAGGGGCTGAGTGGCCAGGTCCTGCTCCTACTTCTTGTGTTCTTTAGATTTGAGGTGAGGATCAGATCAGCCATGATCTTATTGAATGGCGGAGCAGGCTCGAAGGGCCGATTGGCCTACTCCTGCTCCTATTTCTTATGTTCTTATGTTCTTATGTTCCACCCCCGATCCCCCACCACACCCCCCACACCCAACCCCACCCCCGATCCCCCACACCACACCCCCCACACCCAACCCCACCCCCGATACCCCCCACCACACCCCCCACACCCAACCCCACCCCCGATCCCCCACCCCCGATCCCCCACACCCAACCCCACCCCCGATCCCCCACACCACACCCCCCACACCCAACCCCACCCCCCACACCACACCACACCCCCACACCCAACCCCACCCCCGATCCCCCACACCACACCCCCACCCCCGATCCCCCACCCCCGATCCCCCACACCCAACCCCACCCCCGATCCCCCACACCACACCCCCCACACCCAACCCCACCCCCGATACCCCACCACACCTCCCACACCCAACCCCACCCCCGATCCCCCACACCACACCCCCCACACCCAACCCCACCCCCGATCCCACACCACACCCCCCACACCCAACCCCACCCCCGATCCCCCACCACACCCCCCACACCCAACCCCACCCCCGATCCCCCACACCCAACCCCACCCCCGATCCCCCACACCACACCCCCACCCCCCGATCCCCCACACCCAACCCCACCCCCGATCCCCCACACCCAACCCCACCCCCGATCCCCCACACCACACCCCCCACACCCAACCCCACCCCCGATCCCACACCACACCCCCCACACCCAACCCCACCCCCGATCCCCCACCACACCCCCCACACCCAACCCCACCCCCGATCCCCCACACCCAACCCCACCCCCGATCCCCCACACCACACCCCCACCCCCGATCCCCCACACCCAACCCCACCCCCGATCCCCCACACCCAACCCCACCCCCGATCCCCCACACCACACCCCCCACACCCAACCCCACCCCCGATCCCCCACACCACACCCCCCACACCCAACCACACACCCGATCCCCCACACCACACCCCCACCCCCGATCCCCCACACCCAACCCCACCCCCGATCCCCCACACCCAACCCCACCCCCGATCCCCCACACCACACCCCCCACACCCAACCCCACCCCCGAACCCCCACCACACCCCCCACACCACACCCCCCACCCCCGATCCCCCACACCAACCCCCCACACCCAACCCCACCCCCGATCCCCCACCACACCCCCCACACCACACCCCCCACCCAACCCCACCCCCGATCCCCCCCACCACACCCCCCACACCCAACCCCACCCCCGATCCCCCACACCCAACCCCACCCCCGATCCCCCACACCACACCCCCCACACCCAACCCCACCCCCGATCCCCCACACCACACCCCACCCCCGCCAACCGAAAGGTAAAAACTAAATTTTGTTTTTTAAAAAAACTCCTTCCTGTGGGTCCAGGAGAAGCCCAAGTACTTGGCTGATTTCACAGGAGTCACGAACAGCCCCCCCTCCCACAGCCCGCTCTGACACCACCTTCCCATAGCCTGCTCCAAACCACCCGCCTTAGCCCACTCTGACCCCCCCTTCCCATAGCCTGCTCCAAACCACCCCCCCGATAGCCCACTCCGACCCCTCATAGCCCGCTCCGACACCCCCTTCCTATAGCCCATTCCGACCCCACATAGCCCGCACTGACACCCCCTTCCCATAGCCCATTCCGACTCCCCCTCCATAGCCCGCTCCGACCCCCCATAGCCCGCTCCGATCCCCCATAGGCCGCTCCGACCCCCCTTCTCATAGCCCGTTGCGACCCCTCCCATAGCCCACTCCGACCCCCCCTCCATAGCCCGCTTCGACTCTCCATAGCCCGCACCAACCACCCAAAACCCACTCCGACCCCCCCCTCCATAGCCCGCTCCGACCCCCCCACCCATAGCCCGCTCCGACCCCCCCATAGCCCACTCCGAGCCCCCCATAGCCCACTCCGACCTCCCCTCCATAGCCCGCTCCGACCCCCCCCATAGCCCGCTCCGACCCCCCCACCCATAGCCCGCTCCGACCCCCCCATAGCCCACTCCGACCCCCCCATAGCCCACTCCGAGCCCCCCATAGCCCACTCCGATCCCCCCATAGCCCACTCCGACCCCCCCCATAGCCCACTCCGACCCCCCCACCCATAGCCCGCTCCGACCCCCCCACCCATAGCCCGCTCCGACCCCCCCATAGCCCACTCCGAGCCCCCCATAGCCCACTCCGAGCCCCCCATAGCCCACTCCGAGCCCCTCATAGCCCACTCCGATCCCCCCATAGCCCACTCCGAGCCCCTCATAGCCCACTCCGATCCCCCCATAGCCCACTCCGATCCCCCCATAGCCCACTCCGATCCCCCCATAGCCCACACCGACTCCCCCCCCCATAGCCCACTCCGATCCCCCCATAGCCCACTCAGACCCCCCATAGCCCACTCTGACCCACCCCATAGCCCACTCCGATCCCCCCATAGCCCACTCTGACTCCCCCCATAGCCCACTCCGACCAACCCCATAGCCTACTCCGACCCCCCCCATAGCCCGCTCAGACCCCCCCATAGCCCGCTCCGACCCCCCCCATAGCCCGCTCCGACCCCCCCATAGCCCGCTCCGACACCCCCATAGCCCACTCAGACCCCCCATAGCCAGCTCCGACCCCCCCCATAGCCCACTCAGACCCCCCCATAGCCCACTCAGACCCCCCCATAGCCAGCTCCGACACCCCCCATAGCCCACTCAGACCCCCCCATAGCCCACTCAGACCCCCCCATAGCCCGCTCAGACCCCCCATAGGCCGCTCCGACCCCCCCACCCATAGCCCGCTCCGACCCCCCCATAGCCCACTCCAAGCCCCCCATAGCCCACTCCGACCCCCCATAGCCCGCTCAGACCCCACATAGCCCGCTCCGACCCCCCCATAGCCCGCTCCGACCCCCCCATAGCCCATCTGACCCCCCCATAGCCCGCTCAGACCCCCCCATAGCCCACTCAGAGCCCCCCATAGCCAGCTCCGACCCCCCCATAGCCCACTCAGACCCCCCCATAGCCCACTCAGACCCCCCCATAGCCCGCTCAAACCCCCCCATAGCCCACTCAGACCCCTCCATAGCCCGCTCCGACCCCCCCCATAGCCCGCTCCGAACCCCCCTCCATAGCCCACTCCGACCCCCCCATAGCCCATTCTGACCCCCCCATAGCCCGCTCAAACCCCCCCATAGCCCGCTCAGACGCCCCCCATAGCCCGCTCAGACCCCCCCATAGCCCGCTCCGACCCCCCCCATAGCCCGCTCTGACCCCCCCCATAGCCCGCTCTGACCCCCCCATAGCCCGCTCAAACCCCCCCATAGCCCGCTCAGACGCTCCCCATAGCCCGCTCAGACCCCCCCATAGCCCGCTCAGACCCCCCCCATAGCCCGCTCTGACCCCCCCCATAGCCCGCTCCGACCCCCCCCATAGCCCGCTCCGACCCCCCCATAGCCCGCTCCGACCCCCCCCCATAGCCCGCTCCGACCCCCCCATAGCCCACTCAGACCCCCCCATAGCCCGCTCCGACCCCCCCCATAGCCCACTCAGAGCCCCCCATAGCCCGCTCCGACCCCCCCCATAGCCCACTCAGACCCCCCCATAGCCCGCTCCGACCCCCCCCATAGCCCACTCAGACCCCCCCATAGCCCGCTCCGACCCCCCCCATAGCCCACTCAGAGCCCCCCATAGCCCGCTCCGACCCCCCCCATAGCCCACTCAGACCCCCCCATAGCCCGCTCCGACCCCCCCCATAGCCCACTCAGACCCCCCCATAGCCCGCTCCGACCCCCCCATAGCCCACTCAGACCCCCCATAGCCCGCTCAGACCCCCCCATAGCCCGCTCCGACCCCCCCCATAGCCCACTCAGACCCCCCCATAGCCCACTCAGACCCCCCCCATAGCCAGCTCCGAGCCCCCCATAGCCCGCTCCGACCCCCCCATAGCCCGCTCAGATCCCCCCCATAGCCCGCTCAGACCACCCCCCATAGCCCGCTCAGACCCCCCCCCCATAGCCCGCTCAGATCCCCCCCATAGCCCGCTCAGATCCCCCCCATAGCCCACTCAGACCCCCCCATAGCCAGCTCCGACCCCCCCATAGCCCACCCAGACCCCCCCATAGCCCGCTCAGATCCCCCCCATAGCCCGCTCAGATCCCCCCCATAGCCCACTCAGACCCCACCATAGCCAGCTCCGACCCCACCATAGCCCGCTCAGATCCCCCCCATAGCCCGCTCAGATCACTCCCATAGCCCGCTTTGACCCCCCCCACCCACGGGACTAACCCAAGGGCTGCTCCAGTCAGGCAGGTGGCCTGAAATCAGCGCTGCCATCAAACAAGCTGACCGTGGAGTCGTGATCAAACCCCCGCCCAGTCACCCGCTCTGACCCCCCTCCTCCCCCACCCAGTCACCCGATCCGACCCCCCTCCGCCCCCACCCAGTCACCCGCTCCGACCCCCCTCCGCCCCCACCCAGTCACCCGCTCCGACCCCCCTCCGCCCCCACCCAGTCACCCGATCCGACCCCCCTCCGCCCCCACCCAGTCACCCGATCCGACCCCCCTCCGCCCCCACCCAGTCACCCGATCCGACCCCCCTCCGCCCCCACCCAGTCACCCGCTCCGACCCCCCTCCGCCCCCACCCAGTCACCCGATCCGACCCCCCTCCGCCCCCACCCAGTCACCCGATCCGCCCCCCCTCCGCCCCCACCCAGTCACCCGATCCGACCCCCCTCCGCCCCCACCCAGTCACCCGATCCGACACCCCTCCGCCCCCACCCAGTCACCCGCTCCGACCCCCCTCCGCCCCCACCCAGTCACCCGATCCGACCCCCCTCCGCCCCCACCCAGTCACCCGATCCGACCCCCCTCCGCCCCCACCCAGTCACCCGCTCCGACCCCCCTCCGCCCCCACCCAGTCACCCGCTCCGACCCCCCTCCGCCCCCACCCAGTCACCCGATCCGACCCCCCTCCGCCCCCACCCAGTCACCCGATCCGACCCCCCTCCGCCCCCACCCAGTCACCCGATCCGACCCCCCTCCGCCCCCACCCAGTCACCCGCTCCGACCCCCCTCCGCCCCCACCCAGTCACCCGATCCGACCCCCCTCCGCCCCCACCCAGTCACCCGATCCGACCCCCCTCCGCCCCCACCCAGTCACCCGATCCGACCCCCCTCCGCCCCCACCCAGTCACCCGCTCCGATCCCCCTCCGCCCCCCCCATAGCCTGCTTCGACCCCCCCACCCCCCGCCCCATAGCACTAGCAGCTCGCCCCGATTATTCAGACAACGTGCATAGATTGTCAAACACTCGTGGAGAATCTAAAGCTGCACGACAAGGCAGCGCACAGGAATATTGATTATCGTGAAAGGAGAAATTGATATATATGGTATCTCCAACTGACCAATCAGAAAATAATATTGATGGTGGTCACAGAATAGTTTATAGCCTAGACCATCTTGTCTCTGGGCTGAACGATTGGAAGCAGAGGTGGTTCAAGGGTAAATAAGGTTTTTAAAATGATGCTTGGTTATGAATATTAAAATGGGTGTGAAATCATAACAGTTGCAAGATAAATGTTGGCGCTTGTTTAGGTTTACTTGAAACAAATAAACAATTGAATGTTTTTGGTACACAATTTTGGAATTTTTATCTTCTGTCACATATAGAACTACTGCAGAAAGTTATCACATTTAGAACTGTTTCAAAAACATCCTTGTATTTTAAAACAGAAAATATCAAATTGCTATTATCCGTTATTTCTGTTCATAAATTTAAATGCAATGTTTAAATTAGTCTAAAAAGGTAAAACACGAAATGATTGAACTTACTGGCACAAGGTGTGAAGGAGCACGGTCTGAGCAAGGGCGGGCGAGGCAGATTGGCACAATCGGAGATGTTTCGAGTGTTGGAAACACCATCTCTGCCCATTTTCCTGCAAACCACATCACGTCTCTGTGTACCTTCCCCACAGGTTGTGGAACACTAGTCACATGGATAAAGGGCAGTTCTGTTATATTATCAATAAAAACTAAAGCCTAAAAATTCAGTTGCTTTGTGTCTCCCGTTAGCGCCCTCTTAGGGCGCTAACGGGGCACAAAGCAACTAGCGCCCGGGCGCGGCGCCGCCAACGCCTCCTGCGAAATTCAGCGGGATGTTAGCGGTGGCGGTAACCGTTAGCACCCTGCGGCGCTGCGCCCCCGACTTACTGCCGGACGCTATGTCCGATGGGGTCAGGGGAGCCTACCTGCGGCCGGGGTGGCGCTAATTAAAGGCGAGGTGCCGGGCGGCCATTTTTGTTGCTGGCCACCTGCCAGCACCTGCCCCCGTTGCCGTCCCTGGCCTCCTGACCAGCCCCCCCGCCGGCTGCGCTCCATGAGCCCGGCACTTCTCTTGAGTGCCGGGCTCTTTTGCCGGCACTCCGATCCCTGGTGGCCCAGCTGGGCCCCGGGTCGCGCTGCGCAAGGCCCCTCCCCTTTAAGAAGGGGAGGAAGGCCTGCAGTACAGCGGCACGTAACGCCGCGATATTCACTCACAGCGCCCCAAGAGGGGGGTGGGGTGCTTCCAGTAGCGCCCCACTTCCCTCTTGGGGCGCTAACGATGAATTTCGGCCGTGGGGGCGGTAATTTTTTTGGGGTGCTAAAAGTAGCGTCCCGGCGAAGTTAGCGCCCCAAAGGGGACACGACTCAGTTTTTCCTCCTAAAAGTCTATAGCCTACAGGAAGTGCTTGAAGGCTGAGTTAGTGCTTCGAGGCTGGTACACCCCGATGAGCAATGATTAGACAAGCTGTTAAGATTAAAATTAAAGATTCAAACAGGGCTTTAAAACCTTTGGGCATGGTCCCGACAGTTACGCTGGCATGGAATCTGCTGGTGCTCTCCAGTGCACACCCTACCGGAGCGGGAAGGGTCAGTGCAAGGTCATCTCATTGATATTGGGCATCTCCAGAACCTTGCTGCCCCATACACCTTGCAGCCTGCCATGCTGAGGCGCACTGTCTAGCCCCTCCAAAACCCCAGCCATCTCCCCTTCAGCCTCCTGTGCAAGGGGAACAATTGAATAAAAGTCCTGATCATTTCTCCAGGCTGTTTCTTAGTACATCAGGTGCTCACTCAAACCGAAGGCCGCACAGGCCTTTTCCCAAGAAATAATTATAACCGCTAACAAACACTTACAAAAGAGAAACGGATGTGTCATTAGTAATGATTTAAATACTCTCTCGTGCAGCACCAGAATGGTGAGTTGATCATCACTCCCACTTAGTGATTGTCATTAGTACCTGAACCTCTTCAATTATAACGATACAAGCTTAAAATAGATTAGTTTCTGATGTAAAAATGTCACCAACATTCCTTCAAATATAAACAAAATAAATTGTTTGAATTCTTCATAAAATCGCAGCTATGTTACTTTAGTAGACATTTTAGGTATACATATATCAAGTAGATGCATTTCATAACAATATTAAATAGGATGTATGATGCAATCATGGTTACAGAATGCCTGAAACCCAACGAGAACAATATCTACAGATTAAACAGAGCAAATATGGTCAGATATTACATGACAATGGTTCATTTGCATCCTTTAATAATACTGCCTTCTCTCCTGGGTGTCAGCCGTGGCTCATTGGGTAGCACTCTGGCCTGAGTCAGAAGGTCATGGGTTTGCATCCTACTTCAGAGACTTGAGCAAAAAATCTAGGCTGACACTCCCAGGTCAGTACTGAAGGAGAGCTGCACTGTCAGAGGGGCAATACTGAGGGAGCGTTGCACAGTCAAAGGGTCAGTATTGAGGGAGCGGAGCGCTGCACTGTCAGAGAGTCAGTATTGAGGGAGCGCTTCACTGTCAAAGGGTCAGTACTGAGGGAGTGGAGCGCTGCACTGTCAGAGAGTCAGTATTGAGGGAGCACTGCACTGTCGAGGGGCAGTACTGAGAGAGCGCTGCACTGTCGGAGGGGCAGTACTGAGGGAGCACAGCACTGTCAAAGGGTCAGTACTGAGGGAGTGCTGCACTGTCAGAGGGTCAGTACTGAGGGAGCACTGCACTGTCGGAGGGGCAGTACTGAAAGAGCGCTGCACTGTCGGAGGGGCAGTACTGAGGGAACACTGCACTGTCGGAGGGTCAGTATTGAGGGAGCGGAGCGCTGCACTGTCAGAGAGTCAGTACTGAGGGAGCGCTGCACTGTCAAAGGGTCAGTACTGAGGGAGCGCTGCACTGTCAGAGGGTCAGTACTGAGGGAGCACTGCACTATCGGAGGGGCAGTACTGAGAGAGCGCTGCACCGTCGGAGGGGCAGTACTGAGGGAGCGCTGCACTGTCGGAGGGGCAGTACTGAGAGAGCGCTGCACCATCGGAGGGGCAGTATTGAGGGAGCGCATAACCATCGGAGGGGCAGCACTGAGGGAGCGCTGCACCGTCGGAGGGGCAGTACTGAGGGAGTGCTGCACTGTCGGAGGGCCAGTACTGAGGGAGCGCTGCACTGTCGGAGGGGCAGCACTGAGGGAGCGCTGCACTGTCGGAGGGGCAGCACTGAGCGGACACTGCATTGTTGGAGGGGCAGTGCTGAGGGAGTGCGGCACTTTCGGAGGGGCAGTACTGAGGGAGCGCTGCACTGTCGGAGGGGCAGTACTGAGGGAGTGCCCCACTGTTGGAGTTGCCATCTTTCAGACCAGACATTAAACTGAGACTCCATCTGCCCTCTCAGGTGGAAATAAAAGATCTCCTGACACTATTAGAAGAAGAGCAGGAGCGTTCTCCCCAGTGTCCTGGCCCATATTTATCTCCTAACCGACATCACTAAAACAGATTATCTGGCCATTATCTCATGGCCTCCTCTCCCTCCAATCCGGGCACGAGTACTCACACGTCTCGGTCTCCACTGAGACCTACAGTGGGCAGCAAGTCCTTCCACCTTCAGAGCTTTTCTACTCCTTTAAGGTTCCTCACTGCCTCTTTGGGTAATGCAGTGGTGTGCCCACTGAAAGCTGAGATGTGGGTTCTGGCAGCTCTTAGTAGGTATGTCACACGAGACTAAATATAACCACTATAATAGTATTTGTTTCTCAAATATTTATATTTCACCTGCAAGACTGCTTTATATTAGATTATGTATTACTGACCACATACAATGACATACATATCCATTTCTTGATCCTGGTATTGACTTTTTTTGGGTGGGACACTTGTTTGTCTTTATTTTTACGCAGAATGAATCCTAATTCTAAATCAGATGCTCACCGTCTGTCGTAGCCAAAATGAGATAGTCCTACCTGCAACCATTCAGAAGGCAACCATTCAGTCGGGCAGTCGACATTGCCACAGACCTGATGAACATCCGGTTTACGGGTGAGGCAGAATTCCTCAGCCAGGTCCAAGAAGCTCCCATCAGCCATTCTCTGCTTGCAGCGGGTCTGTCGTATCTGCACACCACCTCCACAGCTCCGCGAACACTTCCACATTAAAAAAAAAAGTTATTTTACACACGTTGCAGCAGAAAAAACAATTCTGCTGAGATTTTGTAATCCCCATCATTGCTTGACACTTGGGAGCTAAGTGCCGTCGCACTAAAGAAGGGCTGGGCTGGGCGCACCGGGAACAGAGTGGTGCAGTTCTCAGTAAGAACATTTTCTCTGCTAAATTGCAGCCAAAAAACTTATATAGAGAAGAATGTATTGAAATCTGCACTATTTCTCTTTTTAACATTGGGGTGGGGTGGGGTTAGTGTACCTGTTTGTCTAGGTTGCACCATGTCAAGATGGGACAGACTTGTTGGACCCTCTGCTCTATTTCTGTGCTTTTTTTGTATGTGTTGTAAATGCTGACAGGCAATGAACTAAAATTTACAGTCAATAGCTATACCGTTCAAACATAGCAGCATCTCTTGTGACTCGTGGTTTTAAAACTATGTGCTGAAATATTTGTTTGAACAAATGTAGGAAGTAAGATTAATCTACACAGGAAAATAAGTGCCCAAAGTATTGGAATTCAACCATGTGTCATGATGCCAATATCCAGCATTTGAGTAATTTGAGTCAGGCAGGTGACTAATCTCCAGATGTTAGGTCTTACTGTTTTGCCTTTATCTTCCTAAATCCCTGTTGGTAACTTCACCACACTTGATGCCAACAACAAAATTCCTTGTCATCTTTCATTTCGGCTAGTTTACAGCCATTACCTTGTAACAATGTGGGTTTCAGTCTCAGCTAATCCAGGCAGGCAGTCGGTTATCTACCAGAGTCAGTCATCGGATGTCTTTTAACAATTTCAAAAAATGTTGCTCTCTCACGGTTAATAAAAACATTAGCTCCAGGTTTTAAATGCAGGCAAGAGTGGCTCAGTTTTAATCACCCATGGAAACATCTGATGGTGGCAGTGAGTGAAAACGTCTGTAAGGAGCTGTAACATTCCAGTGACAGCATCTGGTAAATTCTGTAAAACTCTTGTGTTATAAACAAAACCACCTCCACAATTAATGAAGGACCTGTTTGTCAAAAAAATCCCTGGGTAAGCTATGTTTATTCAGACTCCCCTCAGCGAGCAACTTCTACATTGATGAGCAGTGACACTTTCTTTCATATTTGGGTCTTCCTCACAAAAACGTGATCACACGCTCCCATGTGTTTCACAATATTTTGTATCCTACTTATACACCTGGAGGTCGCTATCATTTATAATGATAGATTTGGCCATTTAATGAGGTCAAAGTCTAGTCTGCCTAACAGGCCACTGAAAACTGAAATTACCTTTTTCAAAAGCGATGTTAAGTTTTCCCTACACAAGACTTGGCTTGTGTCCACCATATGTCTTCATATATCAGAAAGCACAGGAGTACAATCTATTTTACTGGAACTGTTTATGGCTTCACTGGATATTTCCACTCGATCCAAACAGAACCAAAAGTAACAATAAAATAGATCCAACATCTTTCACCAGATATCCATCTGTGAGGAGTCTGAGGTAACCATATTGTTTCATTTCAAAAGGAATGTTAAAAACACCTTGTATCAATTAAGGGAGATTTGTTCTATTAAGGATACAGCATTGATAATGGAATTAAAATGATTGAGTGTGTTTAATGCACGAACAGCACTTTCCCCCTCTGGCTTGGTTTGCAGATTTGTGGATCCCTTATGCAACTGACCTGTAAAGGATGAAAGAAAGACTTGCATTTCTATAGCGCCTTTCACAACCTCAGGACGCCCCAAAGCGCTTTACAGCCAATGAAGCACTTTTTAAGTGTAGTCACTGCTGTAACATAGGAAACGCGGCAGCTAATTTGCACACAACAAGATCCCAGAAACAGCAATGTGATAATGACCAGACAATCTGTTTTAGTGATGTTGGTTGAAGGATAAATATTGCCCAGGACACCGGGGAGAACTAGCCTGCTCTTCTTCAAATAGTGGCCTGAGAGGGCAGATGGGGCAACGGTTTAACATCTCATCCGAAAGATGAATGATGGTAGCTCTCACCGCACCCGGTATCTCACCATACCGGTTGTCTCACCACACCGGTTGTCTCACCGCACCGGTTGTCTCACTGCACCGGTTGTCTCACTGCACCGGTTGTCTCACCGCACCGGTTGTCTCACTGCACCGGTTGTCTCACCACACCGGTTGTCTCACCGCACCGGTTGTCTCACTGCACCGGTTGTCTCACTGCACCGGTTGTCTCACCGCACCGGTTGTCTCACCGCACCCGGTATCTCAACGCACCCGGTATCTCAACGCACCGCTGCATCTCCCTTCCCCGACACTGGTGGCCTACCTTCCAAATAGCAGAGAGCAAGTGGGGTAGAAATCCCATGTGGGATCCCGCAATGGAAACTATGGAGAAACAGTGTGAATGGCCGTTTATTTAGTTTCTCTGGGTTTGGGGGGGACCGAGAGAAAACCCCAGAAATTCCATTCAGTATATTTAGAAGACAGCAGCCAATTCGAGTGTTTTGGTTTTTAGCAGTGACGAACAAGCTACGTAGCGATCCTTACTGCCACCTCTGCAAATCCTGTGGGAAATTCCCACTGCGTGTATACCTTTAATTACTTACTTACAGACTGACAGATACATAAACAGACACATACAGACACAGAGTCTGCCATCCAGTTTTCCCACTTCTGAATTTTCCTTGTTCAGTCCAGATTTCCATATGTCTCGTTGTCATTATTTTATGAACACCACATGGGATAATGAATTCCTTTACTAGCTCACAGACCACCCATCTTCAATGCAGAGCAAACACATTGCATTCTGTTCATAGGAACATGCTTTTTTTTAGCAAGGTATGTGAAAGTGGTTGTGAGTGCATTGGGTTGTAGCTTTAATATTAGTTTCCCAGAATATTTAGGAAATAAATAAAAAATTCAGATTCAACTGGCTTCTTTGAACACCCCTTCTTCATAGTGATATTTAAAAATTAATCCCTTCCACTTTTTAAGCATCAAATAATGGGTCCACAGAAAGCCACGATAGACCTGAGCTGCTTACATGCTTTCTATTTCAAATGTTGTAGAACATAGGTCACCCGTGGTAATCAGTCGACCTGTCAGTCTTGCCTGGTGACACTGTGTTCCTCCTCCGATCTTTGAGTGTGAAATATATTTATCCCGCTGGGAAAATTAGATCAGAAAAAGGATCCTGGTTTCTCGATGTCATAAGGTGGTCCACCTTTAGTATTAATCCTGTTCTATGCAGAATAAATGAGATTGCTCCAATTTCGTTGCATTTTCGTACGAAAACAGTTGCCAAATTTGAGAAATGAATTTCAATGAGAATAAGACACTGTGAAGTAACTTTTAAATTAACTTCACCTTATTTTGTATTTACTTGTACATAAAGCAAAGAAAATAAAGCACAATACAGGAAACTCTCGTTTAAACGGCACCTAAATATCCGGAATTCTCTAATAACCGGCAAAATTCATACTCCGAAAACAACACCTCAATAACCGGAAATGTTGCCGAATCCGAGTCTCCCACGGTGGCCGAGTTAGTCAGTGGGAGTAGTTCTCCAAACCGCCACTACTCGGCATCTTGGCGCTGTCGGAAGTCTCTGTAGGTGAGTACCCAATTATACTGCACATTTCTTGATTTTTTTATTTTTGTTTGTTAAAAATAGCCTCGGTAGATGTACCTCTCCGTTATCCGGAATTTTTAATCAACTGGCACCATCCCGGTCCCATCGGTGCCGGATACGAAAGAGTTTCCTGTAATACTACAGTAAACTCCCTGATCGCTGTCGCTAAATGGCATAGTGAATGGCACAGAGAAGACACTGAGCTTGATCCTTGAATGAACGGATCTTACCTCAGTGGTAGCAGGGGCACTTGGAACTTGACTCCATCCATGGCTGGGATGGGCAACATTGTCAGAGTTTCCCCCCCACCGAATGTCACCCAGTAATCTCCTGCTGTTAATCCCCTGCTGCTAATCCTCTGCTGTTCCCGCTGACTATTACCCAGATATCCCTTGCTGTTTGTTTCCTCCTGACTATTATCCACTTATCCCTTGCTGTTTCCTGCTGACTGTTACCCAGTAATCCCCTGCTGTTAATCCACCCTGATTTTTACCCAGATATCCACTGACTGTTAATCCCTTGCTGGAAAGCACATATCTGTGGACATTGGGTGAGAAATAAATCATAGGCTGCTGTGATCATCTCCAGAGTCCAACAGTGTGTCGACACTCAATGTTTAGACACACATATTAAGAACAGCCACTTGTTTGAGGTAATGGAGGGCAACAAGTGTCTGCGTCTTTTACGGAAGGAGTGACAAGATTAGGAAATGTTTTTAAAAATGTATAAATTTGTGAAATTTGGGCTGTTGTGAGAATGGAAGCTGTAAGATCTACACAGTGAGCAAGTCGGGGTTAAGCATCAGGAAGCTTTCCCTCACCGTGGTGCAGGTCTTGTGTGAAGAATCTTGTAAAATAATCTTGATTAACACCAGCCCTGGTAATAATAATTTCCTATCTGAATGCTCCAAGCAGACCTGAATCTCAGAGGATCTCTATATTAAGGACTGGCATTAATCTTGTAATTAGACCCGATGGGCTAGAAATGATAGTTTCTCAGATATTTTATTGTCATCACATGAGCACAAATCCAAGTGGTTTTAGATAAGCTTTTCTCATTTTTACTATGCTAATTAACAATATGTATTAACTTTCTTATAAAGTTTATAAGCTTGCTGTCCAGTGACCCCTGCTAGAAACCACACATCAGTGGATTATTTAAAAGTTTGACAGAACACATTAGAAGAAAATGTTTTGATGGCCCTAATATAAAATAAAATTTGAGACATTTAATGTTTAACGGCTCCCAGTAAAATACACTCTTTATTTCCTTGAATAAATGAGACATTGGCCTGAATTTTAATATGGAGGCGGGTTGGGAGCGGGAGGGTGGGGGGGCTAGAAGGCGGTTAGGAAACCCGGGAGAACGGGTTTCCCGCAGGCCCTCCCGAATTTAATGGCAGGGCCTGATTTACACGTCAAACCTCTGTTTTCCACCCACAACCAGCCAGATGGAGAGACTGGCTGGCTGCGGGCGGGTAGGCCTACAGCACTAGGCCGCAGAGAGGAGGGAGGGAGAGATCGGGTGGGGGCCCGGGGGTGGTCGGGGCCGGTGGAGGATCGTGGGGGCGGCGGGGGGGAAGGATCAGGGCCAGAGCATTAGGGGAGAATCGGGGGGAGGGGGTGGAAGGAAGGAAGATTCAGGGCAGGCCTGAGGATCATTAGTGGGGATGGGGGGAAGCATCGGGGCTGGCCGGAGGAGCATCGGTAGGGTGGGAGGGGGGAGTCCGGGAAGGTGATCTGAGTCCTTGTGGGGGGGGTTTCCGATCACGGGGGGGTGGGTGAGGCAGGGACGCTGGATCCAGTGGGTAAGTGTAAAGGCACTTACCTCCTGGATCCAGCAGTCCTCGCCTTACTTTAGCTGGCAGGTTCCCGGAGGCCCGAGAAATCCAACCAGCTACAATTAAATTTGTAATATTGGTTAAATCTGAGGCATGCCAGCCTCATTATAATATTTAAATAGGTGACCCGCCTTCTGGGAGCGGGTTGGCTGCCCGCCCCCGTCCCACCTCTGTTAAAACTGAAAGTGGGAGGTTTGGAGGCGGGTTGGGATCAGGATTCAGTTTTCTAACACTTTAACCTCCCGTCCGACCCCAACCCACCTGTTTTTTGAGGTTAAAATTCCCCCCATTGAGTGAATTGAAAAAAAAAGCATTTCAAAGGAAGATATTAATTGTTCTGCTTACCACATTCAAAATGAGCTTTTGGAAAGCTTTTGACCTTTTTTAAAGACAGATGAACAGAGAAAACAATCAGAAACCATCACGGATAGTCATAAAGGCACTCGAATACAGCAAAGTGTTAAAATGTGCAAACGATGGAGTGTGGGAATTATTTTGCAAACAGGAATATGTGAAGATTGTTGTGGTGTGATACAGGCATTAAACGTTGCTGAACTCTTAAGAACGTAAGATTTGTTAAGAACAGGAAAAGGTCACTTGTCCCAACAAGCCTATCCGTTTTTCTTATATCACTCCACACAGCTGCCTTCACATTATACTCCTCAACCCCATCCCCAGACATGCTCCAGTTGTCACTTAAACCCATTTATAATGCTCACTTCATTGGCTACAATTCTAGAGTACTAAAGAAAAGTGAGTAAATACAATAATGCCTTATTCAGATTGGGAATTTAGGGTCTGTGTGGAATTGGTCAAGTCTAAGATATTGAACATGGCTCGTTAAGATTGTCAGTGATTTTATACAAGATACATACCCAGAATGTGGCAGTTTCACACAAAATTATGCCAAAGTTCATCTACTGAAAACTTGACCTAGTAGAGGGCAGCTCAAAATTGTTGGGTGGATTTACTGTATTTTTGTTTTAAGATAGTCACCAGGTTGTAATTTGAAAGTCGAGCTACACTGTAGGTGCACTGCTCAGTGCACTCAGGAAGTCGAGGAGATTGTTCAGGCAGAATCTTCCCCTTCTAAACCTATGTTATCTGCTATTTACTCAGTTAATATTATACAGATACTCCTCAAGTTTACTCCTCAGGGTAAATTGCATTATTTTCACAGAATGGAGTGAAGACTGATGAGTCTGTAGTTGTTTAATCTCTCTTTTTGAATATAGGCCTATTTTTGCCTGCTTCCAATTTGCCAGTACCTCGCCTCCCCTGTGTCCTGGCCAAAATTTATCCTCCAATCAACATCACTAAAACAGATTATCTGGTCAATTATCTCATTGCTGTCTGTGGCAGCTTGCTGTGTGCAAATTGGCTGCCACTTTTGCCTACATTACAACAGTGGCTACACTTATAAAGTACTTTATTGTGTGTGAAGTGTTTTGGATGTCCAGAGGTCATTTAAGGCACTATATAAATTTATATCATAATTATTGTCAGTGTCTCACGAATGTCCTCCCAAGTCTCCTTCAGCACTCTGGCAGAAATACCATCCATCACTATTGTTTTGTTTTTAATTGAGTCTAAATTGTCAGACTGCTTGTCTGACATCCAGTTCTGGATGAGCAAAAATGTTCTCCAATTAAATATTGGGAAGATCGAAGCCATTATTTTTGGTCCCCGCCACAAACGCTGTTCCCTAGCCACTGACTCCATCCCTCTCCCTAACATTTGTCTGAGGCTGAGCCACACTGTTCGCAACCTTGGTGGCATATTTGACCCTGAAATGAGCTTCCGACCACATATGCGCTGCATAACAAAGACTGCCTATTTCCATCTCTGTAACATCACCTGTCTCTGCCCTTGCCTCAGCTCATCTGCTGCTGAAACCTTCATCCATGCCTGTGTTACCTCTAGACTTGACTATTCCAACGCACTCCTGGCCCTCCTCCCACATTCTACCCTACGTAAACTTGAGGTCATCCAAAACTTGGCTGCCCGTGTCCTAACTCGCACCAAGTCCCGTTCACCCATCTCCCCTGAACTCGCTGACCTACATTGGCTCCCGGTTAAGCAACGCCTCGATTTCAAAATTCTCATCCTTGTTTTCAAATCCCTCCATGGCCTCGCCCCTCCCTATCTCTGTAATCTCCTCCAGCCCCACAACCCCCTGAGATAGCCGTGCTCCTCTAATTCTGCCCTCTTGAGCAACCCTGATTATAATTGCTCAACCATTGGTGGCCGTGCCTTCTGTTGCCTAGGCCCTAAGCTCTGGAATTCCCTGCCTAAACCTCTCCGCCTTGCCACCTCTCGTTCCTCCTTTAAGACGCTCCTTAAAACCTACCTCTTTAACCAAGCTTTTGGTCACCTGCCCTAATTTCTCCTTATGTGGCTCGGTGTCAAATTTTTTGTCTTATAACACTCCTGTGAAGCGCCTTGGGACGTTTTACTACGTTAAAGGTGCTATATAAATACAAGTTGTTGTTGAGTCATTTTAGCCTGTCTAGCTCTTCCATCTCATTTATATCAAAGTCATTAATTTTAGTTTGGTTAACTCTAAGTTTTCAGTTACTTTTGTTTGTTAGAGAAGGGTTAATGGCGAATATTCTTTAATGCTGTTTGTTAAAGACCCTTTCAGGATGGTGCGGTGATACTGACATTGTAAGTAATGATAATCAATGCCAAAAGCCAGCTCGTATCTCGGTTTCATTGCCACTCTGCTCAACTTCTGATCTGACCCCTAGTTTGTGTGGGGCTGCTGAGTGGAAGCAGCTTTTTGCAAGAAAGAGGGAAAAATCAGAAGGGAACACCATTCTTGGCAGTACCTCCTGGCTACAAGGGAAGCATTGATGGGGATATGGGATCAGGCTGCATTCCTATCCTGTCAATAGCAGGGGTGTAAAGGCAAGGCAGACCTGGAGATATGGGATAAATTACAATGAAATTATCTCATAAAAAGTAGTTCAAACGACATTTCAGCTTTCAAAATAGGCACATTTTCCTTTCATGTAACACAAACAAGATTGCTCACTAGTTTTGAATGCTGAATGTTATAAAATAGTATCAGAGAAATGTGCAGAACCAAAGGCTTTTTTTAAATTCCAAAGTTCTTGGATAAACTTTAAAACAAATTTGTAATTTTGTATCAACAAGTTAAACGTGATAGAGGTGTAGAAACACTGGAAGGTATGTTTCCTCTCTTTGTTAATGTGAACTGAGGTGAATACTGAGTGTAAAAAGGCCCTCAATTTATACTTGCACCAACTCTTTCATTCCCATTAGCAACCACAGTACATATACCTACAGGTGTGTTTCTTTAACACACATTTTTTTAGTGGCAGAGCTGTGACTTTTACAAATCTCTGGTTCGGCCTCAGCTGGAGTATTGTGTACAATTCCGCGCACCACACTTTAGGAAGGATGTCAAGGCCTTGGAGAGGGTACAGAGGAGGTTTACCAGGATGATACCAGGGATGAGGGACTTCAGTTGTGTGGAGAGACTAGAGAAGCTGGGGTTGTTCTCCTTAGAGCACAGGAGGTTAAGGGGAGATTTGATAGAGGCGTTCAAAAGTATAAAGGGTTTTTATAGAGCAACTAGGGATAAACTGTTACCTCTGGGAAGTGAGTCGGTAACCAGAGGTCGTATATTAAAAATAATTGGCAAAAGAACTAGAGGGAAAACGAGGAGAATATTTTTTCTCACAGAGAGTGTTAAGATCTGAAACACACTACCTGAAAGGGTGGTGGAATTAGATTCCATAGAACATTTCAAAAGGCAATTGGACATGTACTTGAAGAGGACTAATTTGCAGGACTACGGGGAAAGAGCAGGGGAGTGGGACTAAAGTGGATAGCTCTTTCAAAGAGCCGGCACAGGCACAACGGGCTGAATGGCCTCCTTCTGTGCTGTAAGATTCTATGATATGCTTATGTGCTGATAGAATAGAGGGATTACCTGTTGCCATCCTTCAGAGTACCAGTCTGGGGGGCAGTTGAAGTGATTGCAGGCTTGCACGTTGTCAGGCTTTAGCTGGGGACAGTTCTTATCCCCTAGGATAACTGTCTCGTCACTTTCACGAGATAAAAGGTGCACACAGAACACATCCCTGGTCTGCAGACCTACCCCACAGCTGGACGAACAGGCACTCCACTTTCCAAATTCCCACCTGCAGTAAAGCCAACAAATAAATGTTATCCATCTGCTTTAAATTAGAAAATTAACAGCAGTGTGCATTTTTCACATTTCTAGGCAGTAAAAATGCCGCTTTTACAAGAAAATCTGGTTATTTTGCAAGAAGTCGACACCTGTAGGTCTAGGAGTCCATGACTAATCATAAGCATAAACATCTGTGACAGACCGCGTTCATTGAACTGGCAAAATACCACAGTGCTGGACAGCCATTCAGCTTATTCTATACTATTGCAAAGGTGCTGTATTAACTTGTACAATGAAGCTCACTTTTGCATGTTGCTCCAGTGTATGTAAATCCCTGTTGTATGCAAGTTTTCCCAGTGTCCCCTAACCCTTCACTATAATGGATAGACAGATCTATTGATCAAATCTGCTTGCAAGTAACTGAAGCAAGGCAAACACTCAGTGGAGACAAGAAAAAAACAGGCTACAACAGGTCTGAAAACAGATTGATTACATTGACGCTACTGACAACATCCTAAAATGAAAAATGGACACCAAGTAGCCTGTGAATGGGAATAGTTGAAAATTAATTTCTTTTTGAAAAATCTAAGTACCTGGGTCCGTATTGGGACACGCACTTACTATTCCTGGTACTTACTCAAGAGTTCCTTTGCCAGTCACTTTCTCAGTTATTCAGGATTAGCTGTTTTTTTATTCGGTGATATATTATAATAAATCAAACCCACACAAAGATCCTTTAGTTGAATGTACCGAGTGTAATGTATCCAAGTTTGCTGATGATACAAAGCTAGGTGGGAATGTAAGCTGTGAGGGTGACACAAAGAGCCTGCAAAGGGATAGAGGCAGGTTAAGTGAGTGGGCAAGAAGGTGGCAGATGGAGTATAATGTGGGGAAATGTGAGGTTTTTCACTTTGGTAGGAAGAATAGGAAAACTAGAATATTTTTAAATGGTGAGAAACTATAAAATGTTGGTGTTCAGAGAGATTTAGGTGTCCTAGTACAAGAAAAACAGAGAGTTAGCATACAGGTACAGCAAGCAATTAGGAAGGCAAATGGCATGTTGGCCTTTATTGCAAGGGGGTTGGAGTACAAGAGTAAGGAAGTCTTGCTACAATTGTACAGGGCTTTGGTGAGACCACACCTGGAGTACTGTCCACAGTTTTGGTCTCTTTATCTAAGGAAGGATATACTTGCCTTAGAGACGGTGCAACGAAGGTTCACTAGATTAATTCCAGGGATGAGAGGGTTGTCCTATGAGGAGAGATTGATTAAATTGGACCTATGCTCTCTGCAGTTTAGAAGAATGAGAGGTGATCTCATTGAAACATATAAGATTCTGAGGGGGATTGACAGGATAGGTGCTGAGAGGTTGTTTCCCCTCGCTAGAGAGTCTAGAACTAGCGGGCATAGTATCAGGATAAGGGGTCGGCCATTTAAGACTGAGATGAGGAGGAATTTCTTTACTCAGAAGGTTGTGAATCTTTGGAATTCTCTGCCCCAGAGGGCTGTGGATGCTGAGTCATTGAGTATATTCAAGGCTAAGATAGATAGATTTTTTGACTCTAGGAGAATCAAGGGATATGGGGATTGAGCAGGAAAGTGGAGTTGAGGTTGAAGATCAGCCATGATCTTATTGAATGGTGCTGCAGGCTCGAGCGGCCGTATGGCCTACTCCTGCTCCTTAATTCTTATGTTGAAGACTGGTTGGTCTATAGTGAGTTCTCTATTAAAATGCTGAGGAGGTATGGTAATGTATTAAAGAGTTACTCTTTATATTATTATTTTTACATCTTTTGAAAGGACATTGTCATCACTGCTGGGGATGAATTCTGGACAAGCAATACAATGACATTTAGACTCAATGAAGCATTTTGACACAAATTGCATCACATTCTTGCCAAACACTTTCAGATGACGCTACCAGTGTGACCTGCTTCTAAAATTCTCCAAATCTCCTATAGGTTTAGGGAAGTTTGTTTAGACTACACTGAATGTGATAAATTGGTACATTTCTAAGGAAATCCTTTTTCATTCCATTTGGTAATATTTTCATGTTTTTACTTCAAAACATAAAATACACAGTTTGTGAAGTACTGTGCGTGTGCTGAAGTTATGATCATAAAGCACAGTGTTTGCCCCAGTGCACAACTAAGGAAAAGTGAAAACAAAATGCCATTCAGTTGTAAAATTTGTTACCTGCTGGGCAAAAGTAAACAAATAATCTACTTCAGGCCCTGGGGCTAGAAACTGGACCATTAAGGAGATGATGGCACATGATTTTATATCTTGTACCATGTTCGATGACAGAGCAATTCTGATGTGGTTGTTGAAGGGAGCAGGTTTGATGAACTGAGTAACACTTTCTCATTTGATGCCTTCTGATTGAATTGTGTGTTATACAAGGTTGGAGGCGATAGATTTGCTGCAGTCTTAGAAATAGCTCTAGTCCATGTATGTGGTGCAAGATCCTCACAAACTCTCATTATAAAGGCTTCAAAATAAGCTGCAGGGACAAACATTAGTGGTAGAAAAATGTGAAAAAGATGCTTGAATTCCACGGTTGTTTTCTCTCTCTTTTTTGAAAAAATGGACCCTTAATCAATCGCTGCATCCCATTTCATTATTGACCAGTAATGTACCAACATTGAAACTTACTCAAAACCAACACATCTGCAACAACTGGACTGGCAGTACAGCGGAACCCTCCCTTTCAAAACTATATGAAAACATGCTATAAACTTTTTTATTAAATTAAGCATATAAATCTCTATATTTTTCACACAATATATAATAATTAAAGCCAAGAAGGTGGGCAGGCAGCTTCCTCCCAGATCACTTCTAACAAAGTTCTGAATCGCCCACCAGCAGCACAAGCCGGTTTCCATCATTTCTATTCACAAGTTACTTCTACTAAGCCAATTGGAAGGTTTAATGTTTAATTTGAATACAATCCATTCTCAACTTCATCAATGGGCCACTGGCAAAAGAGATTACTGTCTGGGACAATAATATGCTTCAGTTTTTGTGTTTGTCGTGACCTTGTATTTGACTATATCTCTTTGTTACTCTACAGGAATGAGAAGTCGCACAACACCAGGTTGTGTTCTCATTTTTGTCCACCCCAGTCCAACACTGGCATCTCCACATCATTACTCTACGGGAGCACAGCTGTGATCAGGCACTCACTGAAGTTGCATCCCACTACATCATAGTTCCTAATATTCATGCTCCAATGAACTGCGTCACTGGTCTAATAATATATAGGCTATGGTGAGGACTGTATAACAACTGCGTATTATATCAGTGGCTGTGGAATATTGACCATCTTGGAACTGCAATTTAATACACATTACACAGCAACTGTAATCTGAATTCGAGTGTTCCCAAGTGGCTGGGATAACTGTTGAAATGTTTGTAGAAAAAATACCAAGTTTTGTTCAAAGCATAACGGGCCAGAAATTCGGGTCTCCACGGGTGAGTATGCACTGTGTACTCACCCGTAGACCCAACGAAAGTGCCGGTTTCGCGCATGCACTGCGCATGCGCTGGAAACCGGAACTTCCGTTCCCCTGAAGGAAGGGGTTCAGAGGTCGAACGCGTGCGCCGGAGAGGCAGCATGCACGCAGCGAACTTCATTTTTTTTTCAGGTTTCTCCGTGAGGGTAAGTATGGAGAAGCTGCGCAGGAGAAAAGGAGGCGCAAGGCCTGCTTTTAACAAGGTAAGTGGTGAATTAAGTACAATTTAAAAATTTTTTCAACAGGGTTATCTTTTTTACATACTTTAAAGAAAGGCAAGTTTATTTTTAGCACTGTTAAAAAGTGTAATTAATTTTTTCAAAAATTTAAATTTTTATTTAAAGTAGTTAATTTATGTAATTTATAGTTATTTTAAAAATGTGATATTTTTTTTTATTTACTTGAAGTTTTAGTGAGGTTTTGGGGCCGATCTCTATTCATAGATTGGACAGGTCTTCCTGTCAAAATCTATGAATGAGATTCCCTGCTCCAATTGGCTCTCCATGGCCCACATGATCCCAGGGGACGCTTCGAACTAACTGCGCCCCTGGGATACACAAGCACTGCGCGCTGGCAGCTGCAGGAGGCCCAGGAGCCAAATTCCACTGCGGACCCGAAGCACAACGGCAGGCGCGCTAGGTAAGTACGTGCGCGATCCTTGCACCCGCGGGAAGCCGGAGAACCGAATTTCTGGCCCAACATTTATTGGCAAATTAGTTGCTGTGCTTATCGGGATTTATCTGTAATCACGGATTCCTTCCAGGTGTCAGATTCACTGCGAGGAAACTCAATTTTCCGTTTTTCATGCAGGTAAGATTACTGGTGTAATACCTGATGGTTTTGATGTCAGATTTTTCACCCTCATGTCAATTTATGTTAGTGTAATTTAATATCAGCTTATACCATCTCAGCACAAAGCCTCACAGAGAGCATCACACAGCATGCCTCACTATCATATCCTTAGTGTTCTAGCTATTGTAAAGTAGATGGGCAGATAATATAGAATTAGTCCTGAACAAAATAACTAATGCTCTTTAAAAACTGTATCAAAACAATGTCTCACTGCAAGTTTTACTCGGCTCAATTCTCAGGATCTTGTTACACCAAATCCCAATCCTTGCCTTTGTAGCTTTGGTTTTGTAATCTCCAAAAACACTGTACAAGCAACAGATCTGTCATGCAAAGTCATGGAGGATTGGTAGCTGTACATCACTTCTTTGATATGCGACTAACAATGCGATAGTCACTTCTACACTGCCTCTGCTGAGCAGGATTACATAGAAGGAAATCTCGCTCTGATTCTAAGCAGTCCACTGCTTGGTGATTTTAGAAGATTTTTTTCAAAGATTTTAATTCTCTAAACCGCTTGTTTTTGCACGTTAATAAGAGAAAATCAGGGCGAGGTGTCTCACTGCTGTTTTCTCCCCCCAACAAATGGACTCCAGAATTTTACTCCAAGCAAATCTCCATTCACCGTTACTACCTGTCCCACCACAAGTATGTTGGGGCAGGTGGGTGTGCCAAGCTGTGCCTACAATTGTCCCCAATTGGCACCCCTCACCGACACTGGGAAACAATGTCATTATGAAAAGTGGTGGCAGGAGCAACTTGCACATGCCCGAGGCAGATACCACATAGAGGAGGCCATTGCTGGCGAACATTATGGATATTTCTGGCAGTGATTTTTTGGTGTTTGGGCTCAGGACCTGTACTGAGGAGTTCTCTGGCCATTTATAACATGTTCCGTACAGTAAAATTTACATTTTGGAGTGGAAAAATGGATTTCCCTAAGAGAATCCCTCTCTTCTGTGTTAGAAATAGGAGAAGGATGAGAAAATGAAAGAGGCTACAGTGGAATAGTGCAGAGTGAGGCATCAAAGAAGACGCATGTCTCCAACATGTCCATACCCATTCTACAGGGTTTACAAACCTCAGAGATTTTTCCATGAGGCAGTGCATTAGAAGGTTGCAATTCACCCAGAGACTACTGGAGAGTTATGTCAGCAACCCACTTTGACAAAGATCACGGCTTTGTCAGTAGCTGTTAAAGTGGCCATAGCAATGAATTTCTGTGCCACCAGGTTACTCCAGGCACCCTCAGATGACCTCAGTCACATAAGTCATTCCACAGTACACTTCGACATCAAAAAGGTGACAGACGATTTATTCAAACAGCACTCACAATTTATATCCTTCTCTATGGAGCCTGATGAGCAACAAGACCGAGTAGTGAACTTTTATCGAGTAGCAGGATTCCCCAAGTACAGAATGCAATCAATGGAACTCATGTTGCATTGAAGGACCTGTTACAGAACTCACTCCATTTTATAAACAGTAAGGGATATCATTCTATTGATGTACAGCTAGTGTGTGATGCCAACCACATGATTTTCCATGTGAATGCTTGTTACCCAGGAAGCTGCTACGTCAGATTTGTCCTTCAACCATCAGATATACCTGCATTGATGAGCCAGAACACAGTTTCGGGTTAGTCGATTGATTGGAGACATGGGATATCCCCTGCAGACCTGGCCAATGACACCTCTCCGGTATCCAACCTCTGCAGCAGAGAACAAGTATAATGAAGGCTCGAAGATCCATCCAAATTGGCAAACAATTGGCATGTTGAAATCCCGCTTCAGGCGCCTGAATAGGTCTGGAGGATCCTTGCAGTAGAGGCCAGCAAAGGTTTCAAGAATAATCATTGCCTGCTGCATGTTGTACAACTATGCAACTCAAGGGGTTAGAACTCCAAGATAATGATGAGGAGAATGAGGAAGAGGGTAAACGAAGAGGCCCTCCATATCATGCAGAAATTGGCCAGAATGGTGAGGAGGAGCTTCTGAGAAAGTCATCGACAGTTGCTCGACAGTCTGCAACTGTTTCCAATAAAGACTGATATTAAACCATGAGACACCAAGGAAGCCTTGCAATTGTTCCACTATGAGCATTATATCCCAATGCAATAAATCTTTGGTCCTTTCATGGATAAATCACTCCACTGGGGGAATGTAGAATCCGAGAGACAGGATATATCACAGGGTGCCGCACAAGTGAGCAATTTTCGTGCCCCTACCATCCCATCTGTGTTTAAAAGCAGGGTAGTAATGGGACCAAAATTGCATTTCGGAAGGGCCAAGTTACCAGCGAGTTCCCGCCCTTGCTGATTTTCAGGCAGATCTCGATCGGGGTGGTGAGAGTTCCAGGTGGAAGCTTCACGAATATATGTTGGTCAGGGTGAAATGGCATAGTTACAACCCCAGACACCATTTTCATCTCTGCCCACGTAGTTGCTCCAGTTCCTGCTCCCATCCATAAAACACGGACAGTCCAAGTGAAGCAGCCATTTACAGTGTCCATTAAAGGGATTCTCAGCTATGCTCTGGGAACACTGGATGCGAGTTTGGCATAGATTTTATTACAGTCACTTGTGGGTTTTCAGCGTTAAAGATTCCCAAATTTGATATCCTTACAGCTCTTGGTTTTCCAGAATGTTCCAGAATGCTCTGAACTGGCACTTCCTTTCAATGCACTTCTACCCCAGACCTGCGGCCCTTCAAATTCGGCCACCCTACCTCAAGATTGGGGAGCTGCCTATTGGGGAGCGTGTTTCACATTGGTAGCTCGCCAACTAAATTATAATCAGGATCCTGAATAAAAATGGTTCGCGTCCAGTGCTGACTCCTCCGGCAGGCACCACACACACTCTGCCCACCCGATTTATGCTCCACCTGAAAATCACCTTCAAGGAGTCACCTACTACTACATAATGCACAATGACATATTCTGCCTGATCATTTTCAGATTTACTTATTGCAATACGTCACTTTCAATTGTTTCAATTACAATCATTGCAATACTTTCCACACCGTGACCATCCCTTTCTTACCAATAAGTGCTCATAACCTCTTTCTTTCATCTGGTGCTCCCTCGCTGTCAGAAGGTTGAAAGGGCAGGGGGGGGGGGGGGGTGGTGCACGGGTGAGAGGGGGCGTGGAGGGTGCGTGGGCGCATGGGGAAGGGGGCAGAGGGCGCGCGGGGGAGGGGGGCGTGGAGGGTGCGTGGGCGCATGGGGAAGGGGGCAGGGTGGGGGAGGGGGCGCGCGGGGGAGGGGGCGTGGGCGCATGGGGAAGGGGGCGAGCGGGGGAGGGGGGCGTGGAGGGGGCGTGAGTGCATGGGGAAGGGGGCAGGGTTGGGGATGAGGCATGTGGGGGAGGGGGTGCACGGGGGAGGGGGGCATGGGCGCTTGCGGAAGGGGGCAGGGAGGGGGAGGGGGCGCGCGGGGGATGGGGCAGAGTGGGGGAGGGGGCACGCGGGGGAGAGGGCAGGGTGGGGGAGGGGGCGCGCCGAGGAGGGGGGCGTGGAGGGTGCGTGGGCGCATAGGGAAGGGGGCAGGGTGGGGGAGGGGGCACGCGGGGGAGGGGGCGCATGGGGAAGGGGGCAGGGTGGGGGAGGGGGCGCGCGGAGGAGGGGGGTGCATGGGGAAGGGGGCAGGGTGGGGGAGGGGGCGCATGGGGAAGGGGGCAGGGCGGGGGAGGGGGCAGGGCGGGGAGGGGGGCGCGGGGGAGGGGGCATGGCGGGGGAGGGGGCGCGCGTGGGCGGGGGCAGGGTGGGGGAGGGGGCGCATGGGGAAGGGGGCAGGGCGGGGAGGGGGGCGCATGGGGAAGGGGGCAGGGTGGGGGAGGGGGCAGGGCGGGGAGGGGGGCGCGGGGTAGGGGGCAGGGCGGGGGAGGGGGCGCGCGTGGGCGGGGGCAGGGTGGGGGAGGGGACATGCGGGGGAGGGGGCAGGGCGGGGGAGGGGGGGCGCGGGGGAGGGGGCAGGGCGGGGGAGGGGGCAGGGCGGGGAGGGGGGCGCGGGGGAGGGGGCATGGCGGGGGAGGGGGCGCGTGTGGGCGGGGGGCAGGGTGGGGGAGGGGGCGCATGGGGAAGGGGGCAGGGCGGGGAGGGGGGCGCATGGGGAAGGGGGCAGGGTGGGGGAGGGGGCAGGGCGGGGAGGGGGGCGCGGGGTAGGGGGCATGGCGGGGGAGGGGGCGCGCGTGGGCGGGGGCAGGGTGGGGGAGGGGACATGCGGGGGAGGGGGCAGGGCGGGGGAGGGGGGCGCGGGGGAGGGGGCAGGGCGGGGGAGGGGGGCGCAGGGGAGGGGGCAGGGTGGTGAGACAGTTCTACTAGAGCCTTGTAAGATTGAGATGACAATTATCTCAGTGAAGTTGCTATCCCTGCAGAACCCGATCTGCTTGTCAGCGCTGCCAGACCCTGGGATAAAGCTCCCTCAGGTGATGGCATCAGAGGGGGATAGAAGGCAGGCACAGCGGTGACACTATCCTGACAGACATAGGCATCTGTTACCACTCCTTGCAGCCCACTGATAGTGTGCACAAGCTCATTTCGACTAATGGGCAGTAGAAAAACGGACCGAATAGTCACAACTTCCTTGAAAACCCTGAGCTACAGCGCTGTTACCAAGAATCTATTGAAATAGTCGTAGCTGTCACTCCGAAAGCCACAATTTCCCTCCTCCTGCTGGTGCTCTGTTACCACAGATATCTCCTGGATTGCTATAGTCCCCAGAGTGCTCTGTATGGTCAGGAAAACGTCCTGCATAGTGTTACAGATGCAGACAGTGGACTCCTCCAACTCATCATCTATCTCCACTACAAGTGAGGAACTGTCTTCACTGCCCATGAGCACGTAGCTGGGCCCCAGATATCAATCATTAGGCTCCTCAGCAGCCGCCAATTGTTTCTCCCCCTTCTCAGAACACTCAACTGGCTTCTCCTCTTCCCCTCCCAATAGTACTCAATAGTACTCTGTGCATCACCCTGTGATGTACCCTGTCTCTCGGTTTCAACATTCCCTTCATTGGGGCGTATCTGTGGTGTTGCTGGAATAAGTAAGGTGCCAGGATGGAGTTGGCGAGGCTGCTACATGCCTGATCTGCCATGAGTTCTACACCCAAGGGGGTTACAAAAGGAATACTTTTCGGGAGGCGGCTGCTCACATGTGACTCAGAAGAAGCAACTGACCAATGATAGTTGTTCTTACAATTAAAGGGAATGTTTGAAGACATAACAACTGACTATCCTGGAGGCAGTGGACACCTTTACTAACCTGTTCCCAAGGTCTCCGCCAACTTCCCATCTCCCACTTCCTCCTGAGATTTCCCCCAACTTCCCATCTCCCACTTCCTCCCGAGATTTCCGCCAACTTCCCATCTCCCACTTCCTCCCGAGATTTCCCCCAACTTCCCATCTCCCACTCCCTCCCCAGTGTGTCTGCCGAGGAGTTGAAGAGCTTCCTTCTGTGGAACGGTTCTCACTCCTGCCGCTGATTGTAGGTAATCATTTCCTTTGCAAGGAGAATGCGGATTGAGTAAAGTAACCTAACACTTAATGTCACCCAGGTGTCTGCAGGCATGCCATGGAGAGAATGCTTTCAGGTGCAGTCTATGCATCAATCTCTTAATTTTTCACTCTCCCACCCTTGGTCTCAGGGATTGGGATAAAGTACAGTGGAATGGTGGGATAGTGGCATGTGAGTGTGGGGTGTGACATGCATTGTGGATATTCATCCATCTGTTAAGTTACACACTGAGCAGATGGTGGATATGTAGGTGTATCATGCTTCGAGCAATCTCCTGGGACATGCATGGCTACTTACGACCTGATTTATTTTAGTCAACCTCGTGATCAGCTGAGGTAATACTTTTGCAGTGTGCTTCACGCTCACTGATCAGGCGAATGTAAAGGGGAGTGAGTGGTCTGCTGGATTCAGTGATGTGCTGGTTTACTTGTGTTTCTGCGATGGGGAAAGTTTCAGTATGAAATAAAAGCTTTTATTTAGTTTTACAAAATAAACCTCTCGGCAAAAGAAAATTATGTTAAAAACAGCAAATGTTAGATTCAGGCAATAAGCAGTTGGTTGAATGACATAATTCTTGAAAACAGCAACATTTATATTTCTGTTAAAACTCAGCATTTCACAGCACAGAGCAATAATCTTACAGTTAGACATGATGCACCCAACATATTATTGGTGTAAAAAGAGTTCACCTCCAAATACATGCTCTATTGTCCGCTTATATATTGGACCCAGTATCTAGAAGCTAGAGAAAGTATCTAAATGAAAATAACAAGAGTATATATTACTAAAAGCATAAGAATGAAGCCATTCATTAACTTTCCCAGGAACCACGGGCTGTATACAGGCAGCACTGCAGATATTTATACTGGCCGGGGTGGCATTGCACGACTCACTGGGTATGAAGCAAGAGCTCCCAATCTAACACAGAGCTCCCAATCTAACACAGAGCTCCCAATCTAACACGGAGCTCCTAATCCAACACAGAGCTCCCACTCTAGAACGGAGCTCCTAATCTAACACGGAGCTCCCAATCCAACACAGAGCTCCTAATCTAGCACGGAGCTCCGAATCCAACACAGAGCTCCCAATCTAACACAGAGCTCCTAATCTAACACGGAGCTCCCAATCCAACACAGAGCTCACAATCTAACACAGAGCTCCTAATCTAACATGGAGCTCCCAATCCAACACAGAGCTCCCAATCTAACACGAGCTACTAATCTAGCACGGAGCTCCCAATCTAACACGGAGCTCCCAATCCAACACAGAGCTCACAATCTAACACAGAGCTCCTAATCTAACACGGAGCTCCCAATCCAACACAGAGCTCCCAATCTAACACAGAGCTCCTAATCTAACACAGAGCTCCTAATCTAACATGGAGCTCCCAATCCAACACAGAGCTCCCAATCTAGCACGGAGCTCCTAATCTAACACGGAGCTCCCAATCTAACACAGAGCTCCTAATCTAACATGGAGCTCCCAATCCAACACAGAGCTCCCAATCTAGCACGGAGCTCCTAATCTAACACGGAGCTCCCAATCTAACACGGAGCTCCCAATCTAGCACGGAGCTCCTAATCTAACACGGAGCTCCCAATCCAACACAGAGCTCCCAATCCAACACAGAGCTCCTAATCCAACACAGAGCTCCCAATCTAACACGGAGCTCCCAATCCAACACAGAGCTCCCAATCCAACACAGAGCTCCCAATCTAACACGGAGCTCCCAATCCAACACAGAGCTCCCAATCCAACACAGAGCTCCCAATCCAACACAGAGCTCCCAATCTAACACGGAGCTCCCAATCCAACACAGAGCTCCCAATCCAACACAGAGCTCCCAATCCAACACAGAGCTCCCAATCCAACACGGAGCTCCCAATCCAACACGGAGCTCCCAATCTAACACAGAGCTCCCAATCCAACACAGAGCTCCCAATCTAACACGGAGCTCCCAATCCAACACAGAGCTCCCAATCCAACACAGAGCTCCCAATCCAACACGGAGCTCCCAATCCAACACAGAGCTCCCAATCTAACACGGAGCTCCCAATCTAACACGGAGCTCCCAATCCAACACAGAGCTCCCAATCTAACACGGAGCTCCCAATCTAACACAGAGCTCCCAATCCAACACAGAGCTCCCAATCTAACACGGAGCTCCTAATCCAACACAGAGCTCCCAATCCAACACAGAGCTCCCAATCTAACACGGAGCTCCCAATCCAACACAGAGCTCCCAATCCAACACAGAGCTCCCAATCCAACACAGAGCTCCCAATCCAACACAGAGCTCCCAATCCAACACAGAGCTCCCAATCTAACACAGAGCTCCCAATCTAACACGGAGCTCCCAATCCAACACAGAGCTCCCAATCCAACACAGAGCTCCCAATCCAACACAGAGCTCCCAATCCAACACGGAGCTCCCAATCCAACACAGAGCTCCTAATCTAACACAGAGCTCCCAATCCAACACAGAGCTCCCAATCTAACACGGAGCTCCCAATCTAACATGGAGCTCCCAATCTAACACGGAGCTCCCAATCCAACACGGAGCTCCCAATCCAACACAGAGCTCCCAATCTAACACGGAGCTCCCAATCTAACACGGAGCTCCCAATCCAACACAGAGCTCCCAATCTAACACGGAGCTCCCAATCTAACACGGAGCTCCCAATCCAACACAGAGCTCCCAATCCAACACGGAGCTCCCAATCCAACACAGAGCTCCCAATCTAACACGGAGCTCCCAATCCAACACGGAGCTCCCAATCCAACACGGAGCTCCTAACCCAACACGGAGCTCCCAATCTAACACGGAGCTCCCAATCCAACACAGAGCTCCTAATCCAACACGGAGCTCCCAATCTAACACGGAGCTCCTAATCCAACACAGAGCTCCCAATCTAACACGGAGCTCCCAATCCAACACAGAGCTCCTAATCCAACACGGAGCTCCCAATCTAACACGGAGCTCCTAATCCAACACAGAGCTCCCAATCCAACACAGAGCTCCTAATCCAACACGGAGCTCCCAATCTAACACGGAGCTCCTAATCCAACACAGAGCTCCCAATCCAACACAGAGCTCCCAATCTAACACGGAGCTCCCAATCTAACACAGAGCTCCCAATCTAACACGGAGCTCCCAATCCAACACAGAGCTCCCAATCTAACACGGAGCTCCCAATCTAACACAGAGCTCCCAATCCAACATGGAGCTCCCAATCCAACACAGAGCTCCCAATCTAACACGGAGCTCCCAATCCAACACAGAGCTCCCAATCTAACACAGAGCTCCTAATCCAACACAGAGCTCCCAATCTAACACGGAGCTCCCAATCTAACACAGAGCTCCTAATCTAACACAGAGCTCCCAATCCAACACAGAGCTCCTAATCTAACACGGAGCTCCCAATCTAACACGGAGCTCCTAATCCAACACGGAGCTCCCAATCCAACTTGGTGCGCTTCACAAGCAGAAGTCAATCAGTGAATTCTGTCGATTATTCAAAGTCCAGCATCTGGTATCTGCCAATGGTAACCAGAAACACTGCCAACTACAAACCCAAAACCAGATCCAAAATACCCGACAGCTGCAACCTATGCATCTTACAGTCTAAGGACCTCAGTGTCCTGGGCATTCTGCAGGGATCATTTACTGGGTGTGTTTCACATTTAGTGTTTCTAGGATGAATTAGCAATCAAATATAACTTTCATAGTCCATACACTAATGGACTATACAGTTACCTGCTCAAGGTCACCTGTATGAGTGACAATAATATACACAGGAATTACTGATAATCTAAATCTCTTTTCAGATGCTGAGGGGTTGGTTGTACATTTTCTGTTTTTACTTATTTCAACTTTAAGTTTTCTTTCCATTGCCTCAATGTGCCTTCGTTTCTTCAAGACAATAAAAAGTACTTAATGTTTACATTGGGATCTTCCACACTCAATTCGATACTATAGAGAGCTCATATCTGTCTTACTGGATCTACAACAGATTGTTGGCCTACACAGAAATATAACCTAGGGCTACTGATTTAGTGTTTGCATTGTTCCCTGTATAGATAAGATGGGGTAACACGAGGAAATTGAAAATTGTGCACAGAGGCTTAGAAATAAATCTCCCTAAGATAAGCTCAGGCTGGTACGCTATGCAAACATGTCAAGACTATTTCCTGTTCAAAGCTAAACTTTCATAGTCAATGTCAGATTTTGTAATTTCAAACTTCAATTTGGTTTTGGTTTGATTTGCAGTACCGTACTGCTATTGACAAGGCAGCCATATGACAATTGACAGAGTGACTCAATGGGATTAAGGAGTTCAGTTACATGGCTGTGTTTAAATTCAGGTTTGGGATTATGGTTAAGCATAGAGTTACAGTTAGTTTTAGGTTTCAGTTTAACTTTACAATTACATGTGGATAGGAGTTTGCCTCTAGTTTACAGATTACATCAGGTGATAACAGCCTGATAACAGAATTCATTTGTACAGACCGATTTGTATTTTGAAATGCACATTTCCAAGAACTCAGTCAGAAGTGTGTGGACAATCCAGTAAAACCTCTGAAGTGCTCATCAAAGTAATGTCATTTGATGGGCACTGCAGTTTGTGTTTTGCAATAGGTCTCACACTGCAGCACACAGGCCTCACACAACTCTCCATCTATCTGTGAGCCAGTTCATAGTTGCACTGAGGATTGCTAAATCCTTAAAAATCAAGGCTGGGATTTGAACATCAATCTCTTGAATGAGACACCAATAATTTCTAGCTTGAGCTAGCCCACCTTAAAAATCCCTGGTGCTAATTACCACCAGCCCAGAATTTGCTGGAGTGGGGCTTCTCGCAGCCTGCTCCGTTAGCTAGACTTTTTCCCTCACCCTTCAGCTCAAACATGTTTGGCGCTGTAACTTGTTGGAAGTGCGAGCTGATAACGACACAGCGAGGGCAACGAAGCATCTGGGACCTCAGTGAATGACGAGACCAACAGTCTATCTCCTCAACCAATGAGATTTAAGGATCGAGAAAGAAACAGTGGAACGACAGAGAAGGAACTCGGGTGAATTAGAGTCAAATCAAGTACAGGAAGAGAAATAATAAGAGTGAAAGAAAGATTGGATTAAGAGAGATAGAAAAAGAGACATAAAGGAAAAGTAAGAATTGTTTCATAAAAATTTTAAATTTATAAAATCTCTTACGACAATTTACGACCAGGAAGTAATGAGGAATGAGACTCCACAGGTTAAACTGTTCCCTTTCTGGGCCGGAGAGGTTGAGTGGCATTGGAGGAACATAAATCTCCTCATTAAAAAGCCTCTCACACTGTTAGCTACCAGCCCCAATTGTCTGCAGCGAGTTTAACGGGTAATTAATACCCAAATTCAGCAACTTCTCGGAGGTTGAGGGCAAGCTGCTGCTTACGTGAAGCTAATGGTGGAGTGGTGCAAATCGTCCAGCAACTTGTGGTGATTCGCAATTCACGGGGAATCTCTGCCATGTCACAAGCTGCTGGACGATTCACACATTAATAACGGCGAGCGTCATTAAACTCACCGTTATTTTGGCAGCAAAACAGGGCCATTGTATTTCAATTGTTTACATTTCAAGAGTCACTGCCAGCAACATTGGTACTTAATTTACTTTACAGCTCAGCCTAGGAAAATAGTATGAATACACTTCCAAGGAGCCATGCTGGTCAGAATTGAAATGTTTTGGTATTATAAGCATCCCCTACTGTTATTTGAAAAGTAATACGTCTTTAGTAGCGGTGGGAAACAATGGGAGTAATTTTCACCTCCACTGCCTTATGGTAATCGGGTGGAGTGATCACCCACCCATTGCAGACCCTGGCGGTCTTCAGCCCATTGAAACTTTCCAGGTCAAATCTAATGTTTCATCTCCAATAGATCTTTCTTTATTCACTTTATATTTTTTAAGATCCTATGAAAGCAGCAGAAATAATAACAGCAGAACTTCCGAGCTTCAGAGAGGAACTTAAAATAACAGCAAATGGAAGCTGGACTAATAACACTTTACATTATTCTATTTCTATCTTCATATCAACTGGGAGGGAGGAAGACTGAGTGGGGGGGGGGGGGGGGGCGGGGTGACTGTGGGGGGGGAGACTGTGGGGGGGGGAGACTGTGGGGGGGGAGACTGTGGGGGGGGAGACTGTGGGGGGGGAGACTGTGGGGGGGAGACTGTGGGGGGAGACTGTGGGGGGGAGACTGTGAGGGGGGAGACTGTGGGGGGGGAGACTGTGGGGGGGGAGACTGTGGGGGGGGAGACTGTGGGGGGGAGACTGTGGGGGGGAGACTGTGGGGGGGGAGACTGTGGGGGGGAGACTGTGGGGGGGAGACTGTGGGGGGGGAGACTGTGGGGGGGAGACTGTGGGGGGGGGGAGACTGTGGGGGGGGAGACTGTGGGGGGAGACTGTGGGGGGGAGACTGTGGGGGGGGAGACTGTGGGGGGGAGAGACTGTGGGGGGGAGACTGTGGTGGGGAGACTGTGGGGGGGAGACTGTGAGGGGGGGAGACTGTGGGGGGGGAGACTGTGGGGGGAGACTGTGGGGGGGGAAGACTGTGGGGGGGGGAGACTGTGGGGGGGGAGACTGTGGGGGGGAGACTGTGGGGGGGGAGACTGTGAGGGGGAGACTGTGGGGGGGGAGACTGTGGGGGGGAGACTGTGGGGGGGGAGACTGTGGGGGGGGAGACTGTGGGGGGGGAGACTGTGGGGGGGAGACTGTGGGGGGGAGACGTGGGGGGGAGACTGTGGGGGGGGAGACTGTGAGGGGGGGAGACTGTGGGTGGGAGACTGTGGGGGGGGGGGAGGAGACTGTGGGGGGGGAGACTGTGGGGGGGGGGAGACTGTGGGGGGGGGGAGACTGTGGGGGGGGGAGACTGTGGGGGTGGGGGAGACTGTGGGGGTGGGGGAGACTGTGGGGGTGGGGGAGACTGTGGGGGGGAGACTGTGGGGGTGAGACTGTGGGGGGGAGACTGTGGGGGGGGGGAGACTGTGGGGGGGAGACTGTGGGGGGGAGACTGTGAGGGGGAGACTGAAGGGGGGAGAGACTGTGGAGGGGGAGACTGTGAGGGGGAGACTGTGGGGGGGGAGACTGTGGGGGGGAGACTGTGGGGGGGGAGACTGTGGGGGGGGAGACTGAGGGGGGGAGACTGTGGAAGGGGGAGACTGTGGGGGGGGAGACTGTGGGGGGGAGACTGTGGGGGGGAGACTGTGGGGGGGGAGACTGTGGGGGGGGAGACTGTGGGGGGGAGACTGTGGGGGGGAGACTGTGGGGGGAGACTGAGGGGGGGAGACTGTGGGGGGGGAGACTGAGGGGGGGAGACTGTGGAGGGGGGAGACTGTGGGGAGGGGAGATTGAGGGGGGGAGACTGTGGAAGGGGGAGACTGAAGGGGGAGACTCAACGGGGGAGACAGTGGGGGGAAGACTGAAGGGGGGAGACTGAAGGGGGGAGACAGTGGAGGGGGAGACTGAGGGGGGGAGACTGTGGGAGGGGAGACTGTGGGGGGGAGTGGGGGGAAGAAATTAAGGGAGAAGAAAGAGGTGAGAAGTTCTGGAACAATGAATCCCTCATTTCCTTTTTCATACAACTCTCAAGAGAATTCGACTTTGAACACAGCGGCAATTGATTCCAAACTGAAATTATTTAAACATGGGACAAAGGGTTTTCCTATTTGGGTTTGACCTTTCTGTTTGCCGTGATCATGGATTAAGAATTCTTACCTTGTTGAGAACTTTGGCCTTTGATTCCTGCTTAATTCATTCATGATATAGAATAATCTGTTTTTAACACTGTACCCAGCTTTTAGCTTGTTTGTAGACAGAATATAATGGTGGTGTATTGAAGTGGTGCTGGTGGCAACCATTTAACTTTGCTGGTTCAGTCAAAGTTCCTCTAGCGAAAGTGGACAAAGAGACTTCCTGAGGTAAGGTTCTTGCCAACGGAGGCATGTAAAGCGGCCCATTGGCATAACAGTGTTGGACTTTTTCTGATGTCTATTTTTTTTCTTCTTTATCACATTTCAGTCAGAATCTTTCCCAAAATATATACGTCTTTTCTGGAATAGTGAGGGCTTTGTTAGGATTAACACTGTACCTCGTTCCCCAGATATTTATGAATAATATTTTTTCAAAGGTTTTGGTAACATTAATCTCTTAACTGCAGCCTCTGACTACATGCATTGTATTTGCTGATAGATTGACAGAAAGGCTAGACAAACGGAGACAGGCTTTCTCTGCAATGAACAAAAGTCTTCCCACAATGTAAATTCAATATAAATTTCTCCTTGGTTCTATCATTTTTTTGTGTTGCCAGCCAGAAATACAAGCATTGTTGCAGAAGTTTGTTCCAGTTGACAGATATCTAAGGTCATAATAACCATTTTTCCTGCTAAATGCATTTTTTCATAACTCAGTATTGATATTGAGGTCAATGTATTCTATATTATTCCCCATATTATGGTTGTGAAATATGAACTAGATCTCTGTGCCAAATTTCCCCCATAAGTACTAGGCTATTTTAATTGTGAATCGGAGCAAGAATTCCAAGGATATTTTTGTCTTATTTTACAACATACTGAATAAGTAATGCATTGAAGAGAAAAAATCACAAAGTGGTGCTCATATATATTGTAAAACAGTTCTAAGGCCATCCCCACGCCTCCACTACTCGCCTTCAAGCAGCCGCCTAACCTCAAAAGTACCATCGTTCGCAGCAGATTACCCATCTTTCAGGAGAACAGCAACCAAGACACCACACAACCCTGCCACGGCAACCTCTGCAAGACATGCCAAATCATGGACACAGATACCATCATCACACGTGAGGACACTACCCACCAGGTACACGGTACATACTCATGTGACTCGGCCAACGTTGTCTACCTGATACGTTGCAGTAAAGGATGCTCCAGAGCATGGTACATCGGCGAGACCATGCAGACACTGAGACAACGTATGAACGGACACCGCGCAACAATCGCCAGGCAGGAGGGTTCCCTCCCAGTCGGGGAACACTTCAGCAGCCAGGGGCATTCAGCCTCGGATCTGCGGGTAAGCGTTCTCCAGGGCGGCCTTCGGGATACACGACAGCGCAAAATCATAGAGCAGAAACTGATAGCCAAGTTCCGCACTCATGAGGATGGCCTCAATCGCGATATCGGGTTCATGTCACGATACAGAACGTGACTTGACATCATGGCCGGTCTTCCCAGGTGGTTTTAAAAAAAAAAAAAGACTAACACAAGAACACAAATTGACAGGATATGCAGCCAGCAGGTGGTTTGACACGTTGGACCCCCTGGGACACATCTCATTGTCTTGGCTGTGCTCTTAGTATGTCTTTGATGTAGGGAAATATTTGAATACATTTTGTCTGTGTTTAAATTGTGAATTCTGGGAGATTCTCTCACTGCTAACTTACCTGAGGAAGGAGCGACAGCTCCGAAAGCTTGTAAAATTAAATAAATCTGTTGGACTATAACCTCGTGTTGTGCGACTTCTCATTTTTGTCCACCCCAGTCCAACGCCGGCATCTCCACATCTTAAAAAAAATTGTACTTCGTAAAAATAAGAAAAATCCGGTTGTGCGTCGACCACACATTGGTAATCTCGCGCATCGTGTCAATCTCACGCACTGCATCAATCTCACGCATCGCGTCCGTGTCAATCTCAAACACCGTGTCCGTGTCAATCTCACGCACCGTGTCCGTGTCAATCTCACGCACCGTGTCCGTGTCAATCTCACTCACCGTGTCCGTGTCAATCTCACGCACCGTGTATGTGTCAATCTCACGCACCATGTCCGTGTCAATCTCACGCACCGTGCCCGTGTCAATCTCACTCACCATGTCCGTGTCAATCTCACGCAGCGTGTCCGTGTCAATCTCACGCACCGTGTCAATCTCACGCACCGTGTCAATCTCACACACCGTGTCAATCTCACGCACCGTGTCCGTGTCAATCTCACGCACCTTGTCTGTGTCAATCTCACGCACCGTGTTAATCTTACGCACCGTGTCAATCTCACGCACTGTGTCAATCTCACGCACCGTGTCCGTGTCAATCTCATTCACTGTGTCCTTGTCAATCTCACTCACCGTGTCCGTGTCAATCTCACGCATCGTTTCCGTGTCAATCTCACGCACTGTGTCCTTGTCAATCTCACGCACCGTGTCCGTGTCAATCTCACGCACCGTGTCAATCTCACGCAATGTGTCCATGTCAATCTCACGCACCGTGTCCGTGTCAATCTCACGCACAGTGTCAATCTCACGCAACGTGTCAATCTCACTCACTGTGTCCGTGTTAATCTCACGCACCATGTCTGTGTCAATCTCACTCACGGTGTCCGTGTCAATCTCACGCACCGTGTCCATGTCAATCTCATGCACCGTGTCCTTGTCAATCTCACGCATCGTGTGCGTGTCAATCTCACGCACCGTGTCCGTGTCAATCTCACGCACGGTGTCCGTGTCAATCTCACGCACGGTGTCCGTGTCAATCTCACGCACGGTGTCCGTGTCAATCTCACGCACCGTGTCAATCTCACTCACTGTGACCGTGTCAATCTCACTCACTGTGTCCGTGTCAATCTCACTCACCATGTCTGTGTCAAGATCATGCACGGTGTCCGTGTCAATGTCACGCACCGTGTCCGTGTCATTCTCACGCCCTGTGTCCGTGTCAATCTCACACACCGTGTCAATCTCACTCACTGTGACCGTGTCAATCTCACTCACTGTGTCCGTGTCAATCTCACGCACAGTGTCCGAGTTAATCTCACGCACCGTGTCCGTGTCAATCTCACTCACCGTGTCCGTGTCAATCTCATTCACTGTGTCCATGTCAATCTCACGCACCGTGTCCGAGTCAATCTCACTCACCGTGTCAATCTCACTCACCGTGTCCGTGTCAATCTCACGCATCGTTTCCGTGTCAATCTCACGCACTGTGTCCTTGTCAATCTCACGCACCGTGTCCGTGTCAATCTCACGCACCGTGTCAATCTCACGCAATGTGTCCATGTCAATCTCACGCACCGTGTCCGTGTCAATCTTACGCACAGTGTCAATCTCACGCAACGTGTCAATCTCACTCACTGTGTCTGTGTTAATCTCACGCACCGTGTCTGTGTCAATCTCACTCACGGTGTCCGTGTCAATCTCACGCACGGTGTCCGTGTCAATCTCACGCACCGTGTCCGTGTCAATCTCACGCACCGTGTCAATCTCACTCACTGTGACCATGTCAATCTCACTCACTGTGTCCGTGTCAATCTCACTCACCATGTCCGTGTCAAGATCATGCACGGTGTCCGTGTCAATGTCACGCACCGTGTCCGTGTCATTCTCACGCCCTGTGTCCGTGTCAATCTCACACACCGTGTCAATCTCACTCACTGTGACCGTGTCAATCTCACTCACTGTGTCCGTGTCAATCTCACGCACAGTGTCAATCTCACGCAACGTGTCAATCTCACTCACCGTGTCCGTGTCAATCTCACTCACTGTGTCCGTGTTAATCTCACTCACTGTGTCCGTGTTAATCTCACGCACCGTGTCCGTGTTAATCTCACGTATCGAGTCTGTGTCAATCTCACGCACCGTGTCCTTGTCAATCTCACGCATCGTGTGCGTGTCAATCTCACGCACCGTGTCCGTGTCAATCTCACGCACGCTGTCCGTGTCAATCTCACGCACGGTGTCCGTGTCAATCTCACTCACCGTGTCCGTGTTAATCTCACGCACCGTGTCCGTGTCAATCTCACGCACCGTGTCAATCTCACTCACCGTGTCCGTGTCAATCTCACGCACCGTGTCAATCTCACTCACCGTGTCCGTGTCAATCTCACTCACCGTGTCAATCTCACCCACCGTGTCAATCTCACTCACCGTGTCCGTGTCAATCTCACTCACCGTGTCAATCTCATGCACCGAGTCCGTGTCAATCTCACTCACCGTGTCCGTGTCAATCTCTCGCACTGTGTCCCTGTCAATCTAACGCACCGTGTCAATCTCACGCACCGTGTCCGTGTCAATCTCACGCACTGTGTCAATCTCACGCACTGTGTCAATCTCACGCACCGTGTCCGTGTCAATCTCATTCACTGTGTCCGTGTCAATCTCACGCACCGTGTCCGAGTCAATCTCACTCACCGTGTCAATCTCACTCACCGTGTCCGTGTCAATCTCACGCATCGTTTCCGTGTCAATCTCACGCACCGTGTCCGTGTCAATCTCACGCACCGTGTCAATCTCACGCAATGTGTCCATGTCAATCTCACGCACCGTGTCCGTGTCAATCTCACGCACAGTGTCAATCTCACGCAACGTGTCAATCTCACTCACTGTGTCCGTGTTAATCTCACGCACCGTGTCTGTGTCAATCTCACTCACGGTGTCCGTGTCAATCTCACGCACCGTGTCCATGTCAATCTCACGCACCGTGTCCTTGTCAATCTCACGCATCGTGTGCGTGTCAATCTCACGCACCGTGTCCGTGTCAATCTCACGCACGGTGTCCGTGTCAATCTCACGCACGGTGTCCGTGTCAATCTCACGCACCGTGTCCGTGTCAATCTCACGCACGGTGTCCGTGTCAATCTCACGCACCGTGTCAATCTCACTCACTGTGACCGTGTCAATCTCACTCACTGTGTCCGTGTCAATCTCACTCACCATGTCTGTGTCATGATCATGCACGGTGTCCGTGTCAATGTCACGCACCGTGTCCGTGTCATTCTCACGCCCTGTGTCCGTGTCAATCTCACACACCGTGTCAATCTCACTCACTGTGACCGTGTCAATCTCACTCACTGTGTCCGTGTCCATCTCACGCACAGTGTCAATCTCACGCAACGTGTCAATCTCACTCACCGTGTCCGTGTCAATCTCACTCACTGTGTCCGTGTTAATCTCACGCACCGTGTCCGTGTCAATCTCACTCACCGTGTCCGTGTCAATCTCATTCACTGTGTCCGTGTCAATCTCACGCACCGTGTCCGAGTCAATCTCACTCACCGTGTCAATCTCACTCACCGTGTCCGTGTCAATCTCACGCATCGTTTCCGTGTCAATCTCACGCACTGTGTCCTTGTCAATCTCACGCACCGTGTCCGTGTCAATCTCACGCACCGTGTCAATCTCACGCAATGTGTCCATGTCAATCTCACGCACCGTGTCCGTGTCAATCTTACGCACAGTGTCAATCTCACGCAACGTGTCAATCTCACTCATTGTGTCTGGGTTAATCTCACGCACCGTGTCTGTGTCAATCTCACTCACGGTGTCCGTGTCAATCTCACGCACCGTGTCTGTGTCAATCTCACGCACCGTGTCCTTGTCAATCTCACGCATCGTGTGCGTGTCAATCTCACGCACCGTGTCCGTGTCAATCTCACGCACGCTGTCCGTGTCAATCTCACGCACGGTGTCCGTGTCAATCTCACTCACCGTGTCCGTGTTAATCTCACGCACCGTGTCCGTGTCAATCTCACGCACCGTGTCAATCTCACTCACCGTGTCCGTGTCAATCTCACGCACCGTGTCAATCTCACTCACCGTGTCCGTGTCAATCTCACTCACCGTGTCAATCTCACCCACCGTGTCAATCTCACTCACCGTGTCCGTGTCAATCTCACTCACCGTGTCAATCTCATGCACCGAGTCCGTGTCAATCTCACTCACCGTGTCCGTGTCAATCTCTCGCACTGTGTCCCTGTCAATCTAACGCACCGTGTCAATCTCACGCACCGTGTCCGTGTCAATCTCACGCACTGTGTCAATCTCACGCACTGTGTCAATCTCACGCACCGTGTCCGTGTCAATCTCATTCACTGTGTCCGTGTCAATCTCACGCACCGTGTCCGAGTCAATCTCACCCACCGTGTCAATCTCACTCACCGTGTCCGTGTCAATCTCACGCATCGTTTCCGTGTCAATCTCACGCACCGTGTCCGTGTCAATCTCACGCACCGTGTCAATCTCACGCAATGTGTCCATGTCAATCTCACGCACCGTGTCCGTGTCAATCTCACGCACAGTGTCAATCTCACGCAACGTGTCAATCTCACTCACTGTGTCCGTGTTAATCTCACGCACCGTGTCTGTGTCAATCTCACTCACGGTGTCCGTGTCAATCTCACGCACCGTGTCCATGTCAATCTCACGCACCGTGTCCTTGTCAATCTCACGCATCGTGTGCGTGTCAATCTCACGCACCGTGTCCGTGTCAATCTCACGCACGGTGTCCGTGTCAATCTCACGCACGGTGTCCGTGTCAATCTCACGCACCGTGTCCGTGTCAATCTCACGCACGGTGTCCGTGTCAATCTCACGCACCGTGTCAATCTCACTCACTGTGACCGTGTCAATCTCACTCACTGTGTCCGTGTCAATCTCACTCACCATGTCTGTGTCATGATCATGCACGGTGTCCGTGTCAATGTCACGCACCGTGTCCGTGTCATTCTCACGCCCTGTGGCCGTGTCAATCTCACACACCGTGTCAATCTCACTCACTGTGACCGTGTCAATCTCACTCACTGTGTCCGTGTCAATCTCACGCACAGTGTCAATCTCACGCAACGTGTCAATCTCACTCACCGTGTCCGTGTCAATCTCACTCACTGTGTCCGTGTTAATCTCACGCACCGAGTCCGTGTCAATCTCACTCACCGTGTCCGTGTCAATCTCATTCACTGTGTCCGTGTCAATCTCACGCACCGTGTCCGAGTCAATCTCACTCACCGTGTCAATCTCACTCACCGTGTCCGTGTCAATCTCACGCATCGTTTCCGTGTCAATCTCACGCACTGTGTCCTTGTCAATCTCACGCACCGTGTCCGTGTCAATCTCACGCACCGTGTCAATCTCACGCAATGTGTCCATGTCAATCTCACGCACCGTGTCCGTGTCAATCTTACGCACAGTGTCAATCTCACGCAACGTGTCAATCTCACTCATTGTGTCTGGGTTAATCTCACGCACCGTGTCTGTGTCAATCTCACTCACGGTGTCCGTGTCAATCTCACGCACCGTGTCTGTGTCAATCTCACGCACCGTGTCCTTGTCAATCTCACGCATCGTGGGCGTGTCAATCTCACGCACCGTGTCCGTGTCAATCTCACGCATGGTGTCCGTGTCAATCACACGCACGGTGTCCGTGTCAATCTCACGCACCGTGTCCATGTCAATCTCACGCACCGTGTCAATCTCACTCACTGTGACCGTGTCAATCTCACTCACTGTGTCCGTGTCAATCTCACTCACCATGTCCGTGTCAATCTCACGCACCGTGTCAATCTCACGCACCATGTCCGTGTCAATCTCACGCACCGTGTCCGTGTCAATCTCACTCACCGTGTCAATCTCATGCACCGTGTCCGTGTCAATCTCACGCACCGTGTCTGTGTCAATCTCGCGCACCGTGTCCGTGTCAATCTCACGCACCGTGTCCGTGTCAATCTCACTCACCGTGTCTGTGTCAATCTCACGCACGTGTAAAGCTCACTCACCGTGTTCGTGTCAATCTCACGCATCATGTCAATCTCACGCACCGTGTCAATCTCACGCACCGTGTTCGTGTCAATCTCACGTACCGTGTCCGTGCCAATCTGACGCACCGTGTTCGTGTCAATCTCACTCACCGTGTCCGTGTCATTCTCACGCACTGTGTCCGTGTGAATCTCACGCACCGTGTCCGTGTGAATCTCACGCACCGTGTCCGTGTCAGTCTCACGCACCGTGTCAATCTCACGCACCGTATCAATCTCACTCACCTTGTCCGTGTCTATCTCACGCACCGTGTCAATCTCACGCACCGTGTCTGTGTCAATCTTACTCACTGTGTCCGTGTCAATCTCACGCGGCGTGTTCGTGTTAATCTCACGCACCGTGTCCATGTCAATCTCACGCACTGTGTCCGTGTCAATCTCACGCACCATGTCCGTGTCAATCTCATGCACCGTGTCCGTGTCAATCTCACGCACCGTGTCCGTGTCAATCTCACGCACCATGTCCGTGTCAATCTCACGCACCGTGTCCGTGTCAATCTCACACACCGTGTCAATCTCATGCACCGTGTCCGTGTCAATCTCACACACCGTGTCAATCTCACGCACTGTGTCAATCTCACGCACCGTGTCCGTGTCACTCTCACTCACCGTGTCCGTTCAAGCTCACTCACCGTGTCCGTGTCAATCTCATTCACTGTGTCCGTGTTAATCTCATGCACCGTGTCCGAGTCAATCTCACTCACCGTGTCAATCTCACTCACCGTGTCCGTGTCAATCTCACGCATCGTTTCCGTGTCAATCTCACTCACCGTGTCCGTGTCAATCTCACGCACAGTGTCCGTGTCAATCTCAAGCAGCGTGTCAATCTCACTCACTGTGTCCGTGTCAATCTCACGCACCGTGTCCACGTCAATCTCATGCACCGTGTCAATCTCACGCATCGTGTCCGTGTCAATCTCACGCACTGTGTCCGTGTCAATCACACGCGCCGTGTCAATCTCACACACCGTGTCCGCGTCAATCTCACGCACCGTGTCAATCTCACGCACCGTGTCCGTGTCAATCTCACTCACTGTGTCCGTGTCAATCTCACTCACCGTGTCCATGTCAATCTCACGCATCGTGTCCGTATCAATCTCACGCACCGTGTCCGTGTCAATCTCACGCACCGTGTCCGTGTCAATCTCACTCACCGTGTCCATGTCAATCTCACGCACAGTGTCCGTGTCAATCTCACGCACCGTGTCCGTGTCAATCTCACGCAACGTGTCCGTGTCAATCTCACTCACCGTGTCCGTGTCAATCTCACTCACCGTGTCCTTGTCAATCTCACTCATCGTGTCCGTGTCAATCTCACGCATTCTGTCCGTGTTAATCTCACGCACCGTGTCTGTGTCAATCTCACTCACGGTGTCCGTGTCAATCTCACGCACCGTGTCCATGTCAATCTCACGCACCGTGTCCTTGTCAATCTCACGCATCGTGTGCGTGTCAATCTCACGCACCGTGTCCGTGTCAATCTCACGCACGGTGTCCGTGTCAATCTCACGCACGGTGTCCGTGTCAATCTCACGCACCGTGTCCGTGTCAATCTCACGCACGGTGTCCGTGTCAATCTCACGCACCGTGTCAATCTCACTCACTGTGACCGTGTCAATCTCACTCACTGTGTCCGTGTCAATCTCACTCACCATGTCTGTGTCATGATCATGCACGGTGTCCGTGTCAATGTCACGCACCGTGTCCGTGTCATTCTCACGCCCTGTGGCCGTGTCAATCTCACACACCGTGTCAATCTCACTCACTGTGACCGTGTCAATCTCACTCACTGTGTCCGTGTCAATCTCACGCACAGTGTCAATCTCACGCAACGTGTCAATCTCACTCACCGTGTCCGTGTCAATCTCACTCACTGTGTCCGTGTTAATCTCACGCACCGAGTCCGTGTCAATCTCACTCACCGTGTCCGTGTCAATCTCATTCACTGTGTCCGTGTCAATCTCACGCACCGTGTCCGAGTCAATCTCACTCACCGTGTCAATCTCACTCACCGTGTCCGTGTCAATCTCACGCATCGTTTCCGTGTCAATCTCACGCACTGTGTCCTTGTCAATCTCACGCACCGTGTCCGTGTCAATCTCACGCACCGTGTCAATCTCACGCAATGTGTCCATGTCAATCTCACGCACCGTGTCCGTGTCAATCTTACGCACAGTGTCAATCTCACGCAACGTGTCAATCTCACTCATTGTGTCTGGGTTAATCTCACGCACCGTGTCTGTGTCAATCTCACTCACGGTGTCCGTGTCAATCTCACGCACCGTGTCTGTGTCAATCTCACGCACCGTGTCCTTGTCAATCTCACGCATCGTGGGCGTGTCAATCTCACGCACCGTGTCCGTGTCAATCTCACGCATGGTGTCCGTGTCAATCACACGCACGGTGTCCGTGTCAATCTCACGCACCGTGTCCATGTCAATCTCACGCACCGTGTCAATCTCACTCACTGTGACCGTGTCAATCTCACTCACTGTGTCCGTGTCAATCTCACTCACCATGTCCGTGTCAATCTCACGCACCGTGTCAATCTCACGCACCATGTCCGTGTCAATCTCACGCACCGTGTCCGTGTCAATCTCACTCACCGTGTCAATCTCATGCACCGTGTCCGTGTCAATCTCACGCACCGTGTCTGTGTCAATCTCGCGCACCGTGTCCGTGTCAATCTCACGCACCGTGTCCGTGTCAATCTCACTCACCGTGTCTGTGTCAATCTCACGCACGTGTAAAGCTCACTCACCGTGTTCGTGTCAATCTCACGCATCATGTCAATCTCACGCACCGTGTCAATCTCACGCACCGTGTTCGTGTCAATCTCACGTACCGTGTCCGTGCCAATCTGACGCACCGTGTTCGTGTCAATCTCACTCACCGTGTCCGTGTCATTCTCACGCACTGTGTCCGTGTGAATCTCACGCACCGTGTCCGTGTGAATCTCACGCACCGTGTCCGTGTCAGTCTCACGCACCGTGTCAATCTCACGCACCGTATCAATCTCACTCACCTTGTCCGTGTCTATCTCACGCACCGTGTCAATCTCACGCACCGTGTCTGTGTCAATCTTACTCACTGTGTCCGTGTCAATCTCACGCGGCGTGTTCGTGTTAATCTCACGCACCGTGTCCATGTCAATCTCACGCACTGTGTCCGTGTCAATCTCACGCACCATGTCCGTGTCAATCTCATGCACCGTGTCCGTGTCAATCTCACGCACCGTGTCCGTGTCAATCTCACGCACCATGTCCGTGTCAATCTCACGCACCGTGTCCGTGTCAATCTCACACACCGTGTCAATCTCATGCACCGTGTCCGTGTCAATCTCACACACCGTGTCAATCTCACGCACTGTGTCAATCTCACGCACCGTGTCCGTGTCACTCTCACTCACCGTGTCCGTTCAAGCTCACTCACCGTGTCCGTGTCAATCTCATTCACTGTGTCCGTGTTAATCTCATGCACCGTGTCCGAGTCAATCTCACTCACCGTGTCAATCTCACTCACCGTGTCCGTGTCAATCTCACGCATCGTTTCCGTGTCAATCTCACTCACCGTGTCCGTGTCAATCTCACGCACAGTGTCCGTGTCAATCTCAAGCAGCGTGTCAATCTCACTCACTGTGTCCGTGTCAATCTCACGCACCGTGTCCACGTCAATCTCATGCACCGTGTCAATCTCACGCATCGTGTCCGTGTCAATCTCACGCACTGTGTCCGTGTCAATCACACGCGCCGTGTCAATCTCACACACCGTGTCCGCGTCAATCTCACGCACCGTGTCAATCTCACGCACCGTGTCCGTGTCAATCTCACTCACTGTGTCCGTGTCAATCTCACTCACCGTGTCCATGTCAATCTCACGCATCGTGTCCGTATCAATCTCACGCACCGTGTCCGTGTCAATCTCACGCACCGTGTCCGTGTCAATCTCACTCACCGTGTCCATGTCAATCTCACGCACAGTGTCCGTGTCAATCTCACGCACCGTGTCCGTGTCAATCTCACGCAACGTGTCCGTGTCAATCTCACTCACCGTGTCCGTGTCAATCTCACTCACCGTGTCCTTGTCAATCTCACTCATCGTGTCCGTGTCAATCTCACGCATTCTGTCCGTGTCAATCTCACGCACCGTGTCCGTGTCAATCTCACTCACCGTGTCCATGTCAATCTCACGCATCGTGTCCGTATCAATCTCACTCACCGTGTCCATGTCAATCTCACGCACTGTGTCCGTGTCAATCTCCCGCATCGTGTCCGTATCAATCTCACTCACCATGTCCGTGTCAATCTCACGCACTGTATCCGTGTCAATCTCACGCACTGTGTCCGTGTCAATCTCACGCACTGTGTCTGTGTCAATCTCACGCACTGTGTCCGTGTCAATCTCACTCACCGTGTCCGTGTCAATCTCACGCATTGTGTCCATGTCAATCTCACTCACTGTGTCCGTGTCAATCTCACGCACCGTGTCCGTGTCAATCTCATGCACCGTGTCAATCTCACGCACCGTGTCCGTGTCAATCTCACGCACCGTGTCAATCTCACGCACCGTGTCCATGTCAATCTCACGCACCGTGTCAATCTCACGCACCGTGTCAATCTCACGCACCGTGTCCGTGTCAATCTCACGCACCGTGTCCGTGTCAATCTCACGCATCGTTTCCGTGTCAATCTCACTCACCGTGTCCGTGTCAATCTCACGCACCGTGTCCGTGTCAATCTCACGCACAGTGTCCGTGTCAATCACACGCGGCGTGTCAATCTCACGCACAGTGTCCGTGTCAATCTCAAGCGGCGTGTCAATCTCACGCACAGTGTCCTTGTCAATCTCAAGCGGCGTGTCAAACTCACTCACCGTGTCCGTGTCAATCTCACGCACTGTGTCCGTGTCAATCACACGCGCCGTGTCAATCTCACACACCGTGTCCGCGTCAATCTCACGCACCGTGTCAATCTCACGCACCGTGAACGTGTCAATCTCACTCACTGTGTCCGTGTCAATCTCACGCACCGTGTCCGTGTCAATCTCACGCACCATGTCAATCTCACGCACCGTGAACGTGTCAATCTCACTCACTGTGTCCGTGTCAATCTCATGCACCGTGTCCGTGTCAATCTCACACACCGTGTCCGTGTCAATCTCACACACCGTGTCCGTGTCAATCTCACGCACCGTGTCCGTGTCAATCTCACGCACCGTGTCCGTGTCAATCTCATGCACCGTGTCCGTGTCAATCTCATGCACCGTGTCAATCTCACGCACCGTGTCCGTGTCAATCCCACGCACCGTGTCAATCTCACGCACCGTGTCCGTGTCAATCTCACGCACCGTGTCCCTGTCAATCTCACGCACCGTGTCCGTGTCAATCTCACTCACCGTGTCAATCTCACGCACCGTGTCCGTGTCAATCTCACGCACCGTGTCCGTGTCAATCTCACACACCGTGTCCGTGTCAATCTCACGCACCGTGTCCGTGTCAATCTCATGCACCGTGTCCGTGTCAATCTCATGCACCGTGTCCGTGTCAATCTCATGCACCGTGTCAATCTCACGCACCGTGTCCGTGTCAATCTCACGCACCATGTCAATCTCACGCACCGTGTCCGTGTCAATCTCATGCACCGTGTCCGTGTCAATCTCACGCACCGTGTCCGTGTCAATCTCACGCACCGTGTCCGTGTCAATCTCACTCACCGTGTCAATCTCACGCACCGTGTCCGTGTCAATCTCACGCACCGTGTCTGTGTCAATCTCACGCACCCAGTCCGTGTCAATCTCACGCACCGTGTTCGTGTTAATCTCACGCACCGTGTCCGTGTCAATCTCACTCACCGTGTCCGTGTCATTCTCACGCACCGTGTCAATCTCAAGCACCGTGTTCGTGTCAATCTCACGCACCGTGTCAATCTCACGCACCGTGTCCGTGTCAATCTCATGCACCGTGTCAATCTCACGCACCGTGTCAATCTCACACACTGTGTCAATCTCAAGCACCGTGTTCGTGTCAATCTCACGCACCGTGTCAATCTCACGCACCGTGTCAATCTCATTCACTGTGTCCGTGTCAATCTCACTCACCGTGTCCGTGTCAATCTCACGCATCGTTTCCGTGTCAATCTCACTCACCGTGTCCGTGTCAATCTCACGCACCGTGTCCGTGTCAATCTCACGCACAGTGTCCGTGTCAATCACACGCGGCGTGTCAATCTCACGCACAGTGTCCGTGTCAATCTCAAGCGGCGTGTCAAACTCACTCACTGTGTCCGTGTCAATCTCACGCACCGTGTCCACGTCAATCTCATGCACCGTGTCAATCTCACGCATCGTGTCCGTGTCAATCTCACGCACTGTGTCCGTGTCAATCACAAGCGCCGTGTCAATCTCACACACCGTGTCCGCGTCAATCTCACGCACCGTGTCAATCTCACGCACCATGTCCGTGTCAATCTCACTCACTGTGTCCGTGTCAATCTCACGCACCGTGTCAATCTCACGCACCGTGTACGTGTCAATCTCAAGCACCGTGTCCGTGTCAATCTCACGCACCGTGTCCGTGTCAATCTCACACACCGTGTCCGTTTCAATCTCACGCACCGTGTCCGTGTCAATCTCATGCACCGTGTCCGTGTCAATCTCATGCACCGTGTCCGTGTCAATCTCACGCACCGTGTCCGTGTCAATCTCACGCACCGTGTCAATCTCACGCACCGTGTCCGTGTCAATCTCACGCACCGTGTCCGTGTCAATCTCACGCACCGTGTCCGTGTCAATCTCACGCACCGTGTCCGTGTCAATCTCACTCACCGTGTCAATCTCACGCACCGTGTCCGTGTCAATCTCACGCACCGTGTCCGTGTCAATCTCACTCACCGTGTCCGTGTTAATCTCACGCACCGTGTCCGTGTCAATCTCATGCACCGTGTCCGTGTCAATCTCACGCACCGTGTCAATCTCACGCACCGTGTCCGTGTCAATCTCACACACCATGTCCGTGTTAATCTCACGCACCGTGTCCGTGTCAATCTCATGCACCGTGTCCGTGTCAATCTCACGCACCGTGTCAATCTCACGCACCGTGTCCGTGTCAATCTCATGCACCGTGTCCGTGTCAATCTCACGCACCGTGTCAATCTCACGCACCGTGTCCGTGTCAATCTCATGCACCGTGTCCGTGTCAATCGCACGCACCGTGTCCGTGTCAATCTCACGCATCGTTTCCGTGTCAATCTCACTCACCGTGTCCGTGTCAATCTCACGCACCGTGTCCGTGTCAATCTCACGCACAGTGTCCGTGTCAATCACCCGCGGCGTGTCAATCTCACGCACAGTGTCCGTGTCAATCTCAAGCGGCGTGTCAATCTCACGCACAGTGTCCTTGTCAATCTCAAGCGGTGTGTCAAACTCACTCACTGTGTCCGTGTCAATCTCACGCACTGTGTCCGTGTCAATCACATGCGCCGTGTCAATCTCACACACCGTGTCCGCGTCAATCTCACGCACCGTGTCAATCTCACGCACCGTGAACGTGTCAATCTCACTCACTGTGTCCGTGTCAATCTCACGCACCGTGTCCGTGTCAATCTCACGCACCATGTCAATCTCACGCACCGTGAACGTGTCAATCTCACTCACTGTGTCCGTGTCAATCTCATGCACCGTGTCCGTGTCAATCTCACACACCGTGTCCGTGTCAATCTCACGCACCGTGTCCGTGTCAATCTCACGCACCGTGTCCGTGTCAATCTCATGCACCGTGTCAATCTCATGCACCGTGTCCGTGTCAATCCCACGCACCGTGTCAATCTCACGCACCGTGTCCGTGTCAATCTCACGCACCGTGTCCGTGTCAATCTCACACACCGTGTCCGTGTTAATCTCACGCACCGTGTCCGTGTCAATCTCATGCACCGTGTCCGTGTCAATCTCACGCACCGTGTCAATCTCACGCACCGTGTCCGTGTCAATCTCACACACCGTGTCCGTGTTAATCTCACGCACCGTGTCCGTGTCAATCTCATGCACCGTGTCCGTGTCAATCTCACGCACCGTGTCAATCTCACGCACCGTGTCCGTGTCAATCTCATGCACCGTGTCCGTGTCAATCTCACGCACCGTGTCCGTGTCAATCTCACGCACCGTGTCCATGTCAATCTCACTCACCGTGTCAATCTCACGCACCGTGTCCGTGTCAATCTCACGCACCGTGTCTGTGTCAATCTCACGCACCCAGTCCGTGTCAATCTCAAGCACCGTGTTCGTGTCAATCTCACGCACCGTGTCCGTGTCAATCTCACTCACCGTGTCCGTGTCAATCTCACGCACCGTGTCAATCTCAAGCACCGTGTTCGTGTCAATCTCACGCATCATGTCAATCTCACGCACCGTGTCAATCTCACGCACCATGTTCGTGTCAATCTCACGCACCGTGTCAATCTCACGCACCGTGTCCATGTCAATCTCACGCACCGTGTCAATCTCACGCACCGTGTCAATCTCACGCACCGTGTCCGTGTCAATCTCACGCACCGTGTCCGTGTCAATCTCACGCATCGTTTCCGTGTCAATCTCACTCACCGTGTCCGTGTCAATCTCACGCACCGTGTCCGTGTCAATCTCACGCACAGTGTCCGTGTCAATCACCCGCGGCGTGTCAATCTCACGCACAGTGTCCGTGTCAATCTCAAGCGGCGTGTCAATCTCACGCACAGTGTCCTTGTCAATTTCAAGCGGCGTGTCAAACTCACTCACTGTGTCCGTGTCAATCTCACGCACTGTGTCCGTGTCAATCACACGCGCCGTGTCAATCTCACGCACCGTGTCCGCGTCAATCTCACGCACCGTGTCAATCTCACGCACCGTGAACGTGTCAATCTCACTCACTGTGTCCGTGTCAATCTCACGCACCGTGTCCGTGTCAATCTCACGCACCATGTCAATCTCACGCACCGTGAACGTGTCAATCTCACTCACTGTGTCCGTGTCAATCTCATGCACCGTGTCCGTGTCAATCTCACACACCGTGTCCGTGTCAATCTCACGCACCGTGTCCGTGTCAATCTCACGCACCGTGTCCGTGTCAATCTCATGCACCGTGTCCGTGTCAATCTCATGCACCGTGTCAATCTCACGCACCGTGTCCGTGTCAATCCCACGCACCGTGTCAATCTCACGCACCGTGTCCGTGTCAATCTCACGCACCGTGTCCGTGTCAATCTCACGCACCGTGTCCCTGTCAATCTCACGCACCGTGTCCGTGTCAATCTCACTCACCGTGTCAATCTCACGCACCGTGTCCGTGTCAATCTCACGCACCGTGTCCGTGTCAATCTCACACACCGTGTCCGTGTCAATCTCACGCACCGTGTCCGTGTCAATCTCATGCACCGTGTCCATGTCAATCTCATGCACCGTGTCCGTGTCAATCTCATGCACCGTGTCAATCTCACGCACCGTGTCCGTGTCAATCTCACGCACCATGTCAATCTCACGCACCGTGTCCGTGTCAATCTCATGCACCGTGTCCGTGTCAATCTCACGCACCGTGTCCGTGTCAATCTCATGCACCGTGTCCGTGTCAATCTCACTCACCGTGTCAATCTCACGCACCGTGTCCGTGTCAATCTCACGCACCGTGTCTGTGTCAATCTCACGCACCCAGTCCGTGTCAATCTCACGCACCGTGTTCGTGTTAATCTCACGCACCGTGTCCGTGTCAATCTCACACACCGTGTCCGTGTCAATCTCACGCACCGTGTCAATCTCAAGCACCGTGTTCGTGTCAATCTCACGCACCGTGTTAATCTCACGCACCGTGTCAATCTCATTCACTGTGTCCGTGTCAATCTCACTCACCGTGTCCGTGTCAATCTCACGCATCGTTTCCGTGTCAATCTCACTCACCGTGTCCGTGTCAATCTCACGCACCGTGTCCGTGTCAATCTCACATAGATACATAGATACATAGATACATAGAAGATAGGAGCAGGAGTAGGCCATCCGGCCCTTCGAGCCTGCTCCGCCATTTAATGAGATCATGGCTGATCATCCAATTCAGTATCCCGTCCCCGCCTTCTCTCTGTAACCCTTAACCCCTTTTGCCTGTAGAAATATATCTAATTCCCTCTTAAATATATTTAATGAGCTGGCGTACACTGCCCTCTGTGGCAATGAGTTCCACAGGTTCACCACCCTCTGAGTGAAGAAATTCCCCCTCATTTCTGTCCTAAATGGTTTAGCCCTTATCCTTAAATTATGTCCTCTAGTTCTGTTCTCACCCGCCAAGGGAAACATTCCTTCTGCATCTAGGCTGTCTAGACCTGTCAGAATTTTATACACTTCTATGAGGTCCCCTCTCAATCTTCTAAACTCCAGTGTGTACATCCCTAAACTACATAGTCTCTCCTCATAGGTCAATCCCGCCATTCCTGGTATCAGCCTGGTGAATCGCCGCTGCACCCCCTCCATGGCAAGAACATCTTTCCTCAGATGAGGCGACCAAAACTGTACACAGTACTCGAGGTGTGGTCTCACCAGTGCCCTGTACAGCTGCAGCAAGGTATCCCTGTTCCTGTATTCCAACCCTTTTGCTATGAAGGCCAGCATACCGTTTGCCTTCTTGACCGCCTGTTGCACCTGCATGCTCGCCTTCAGTGACTGGTGTACAAGAACACCCAGGTCTCTCTGTACTTCCCCCTCTCCCAATTTATTGCCATTTAAATAATAATTTGCCCTCCCGTTCCTGCACCCAAGGTGGATAACTTCGCACTTGTCCACATTATAGTGCATCTGCCATTTATCCGCCCAATCACCCAGTCTGTCCAAATCGCTCTGGAGCTTCCTGGTCTCCTCCTCTGAGCCCACCCCCCCTCCTAGTTTAGTGTCGTCTGCAAATTTGGAAATGCTGCATCCGACTCCCTGATCCAGGTCATTAATGTAAATTGTGAACAGCTGGGGACCCAGGACAGATCCCTGTGGTACCCCACTTGTTACTGCCTGCCATTCAGAAAATGAGCCGTTTATTCCAACTCTCTGTTTTCTATCTGACAGCCAGTTCTCTATCCACGTCAATACTTTCCCCTTTATCCCATGAGCTTCAATTTTCCCTGCTAATCTTTTATGTGGGACCTTATCGAAGGCCTTTTGGAAGTCCAGGTACACCACATCGACTGGCTCTCCCCCATCTATTTTACCAGTTACTCCCTCAAAAAATTCCAATAGATTAGTCAAGCACGATTTACCCTTTGTAAATCCATGTTGACTCTGTCCTATCCTGTCCCCATTTGCTAAGTGCTCCGCTATTTCATCCTTAATGATGGACTCCAGCATTTTGCCCACAACTGATGTAAGGCTTACAGGTCTGTAATTACCTGCTTTTTTCCTACCCCCCTTTTTGAATAGTGGGGTAACGTTAGCTACCCTCCAATCCATGGGCACTGTTCCCGAGTCTAATGAATTCTGAAAAATCATACTTAGTGCATCCGCTATCTCTAGGGCCACCTCCTTCAGCACCCTAGGATGCATGTTATCAGGCCCTGGGGATTTGTCCGCCTTCAATCCCTTTAGCTTCCTTAACACCATATCCTTAGAGATATTGACTTGCGTCAGTTCCTCCTTTGCAAATGTCCCTATTTTTCCCGATATCCCAGGGAGGTTCTTTGTGTCTTCCTTCGTACAGTGTCCGTGTCAATCACACGCGGCGTGTCAATCTCACGCACAGTGTCCGTGTCAATCTCAAGCGGCGTGTCAAACTCACTCACTGTGTCCGTGTCAATCTCACGCACCGTGTCCACGTCAATCTCATGCACCGTGTCAATCTCACGCATCGTGTCCGTGTCAATCTCACGCACTGTGTCCGTGTCAATCACAAGCGCCGTGTCAATCTCACACACCGTGTCCGCGTCAATCTCACGCACCGTGTCAATCTCACGCACCATGTCCGTGTCAATCTCACTCACTGTGTCCGTGTCAATCTCACGCACCGTGTCAATCTCACGCACCGTGTACGTGTCAATCTCAAGCACCGTGTCCGTGTCAATCTCACGCACCGTGTCCGTGTCAATCTCACACACCGTGTCCGTGTCAATCTCACGCACCGTGTCCGTGTCAATCTCATGCACCGTGTCCGTGTCAATCTCATGCACCGTGTCCGTGTCAATCTCACGCACCGTGTCAATCTCACGCACCGTGTCCGTGTCAATCTCACGCACCGTGTCAATCTCACGCACCGTGTCCGTGTCAATCTCACGCACCGTGTCCGTGTCAATCTCACGCACCGTGTCCGTGTCAATCTCACGCACCGTGTCCGTGTCAATCTCACTCACCGTGTCAATCTCACGCACCGTGTCCGTGTCAATCTCACGCACCGTGTCCGTGTCAATCTCACACACCGTGTCCGTGTTAATCTCACGCACCATGTCCGTGTCAATCTCATGCACCGTGTCCGTGTCAATCTCACGCACCGTGTCAATCTCACGCACCGTGTCCGTGTCAATCTCACACACCGTGTCCGTGTTAATCTCACGCACCGTGTCCGTGTCAATCTCATGCACCGTGTCCGTGTCAATCTCACGCACCGTGTCAATCTCACGCACCGTGTCCGTGTCAATCTCATGCACCGTGTCCGTGTCAATCTCACGCACCGTGTCCGTGTCAATCTCACGCACCGTGTCCGTGTCAATCTCACTCACCGTGTCAATCTCACGCACCGTGTCCGTGTCAATCTCACGCACCGTGTCTGTGTCAATCTCACGCACCCAGTCCGTGTCAATCTCACGCACCGTGTTCGTGTCAATCTCACGCACCGTGTCCGTGTCAATCTCACTCACCGTGTCCGTGTCAATCTCACGCACCGTGTCAATCTCACGCACCGTGTTCGTGTCAATCTCACGCATCATGTCAATCTCACGCACAGTGTCAATCTCACACACCGTGTTCGTGTCAATCTCACGTACCGTGTCCGTGCCAATCTGACGCACCGTGTTCGTGTCAATCTCACTCACCGTGTCCGTGTCAATCTCACGCACTGTGTCCGTGTTAATCTCACGCACCGTGTCCGTGTCAATCTCACGCACCGTGTCCGTGTCAATCTCACGCACCGTGTCAATCTCACGCACCGTATCAATCTCACTCACCTTGTCCGTGTCTATCTCACGCACCGTGTCTGTGTCAATCTTACTCACTGTGTCCGAGATTGACACGGTGCATGAGATTGACGTGGACACAGTGCGTGAGATTGACACGGACACGGTGCATGAGATTGACACGGACACGGTGCGTGAGATTGACACGATGCGTGAGATTGACACGGTGCATGAGATTGACGTGGACACAGTGCGTGAGATTGACACGTACACAGTGAGTGAGTTTGACACGGCGCTTGAGATTGACACGGACACTGTGCGTGAGATTGACACGCCGCGTGTGATTGACACGGACACTGTGCGTGAGATTGACACGGACACGGTGCGTGAGATTGACATGGACACGGTGAGTGAGATTGGCACGGAAACGATGCGTGAGATTGACACGGACACGGTGAGTGAGATTGACACGGACACGGTGTGTGAGATTGACATGGCGCGTGTGATTGACACGGACACAGTGCGTGAGATTGACACGGACACGATGCGTGAGATTGACACGGTGCATGAGATTGACGTGGACACAGTGCGTGAGATTGACACGGACACAGTGAGTGAGTTTGACACGCCGCTTGAGATTGACACGGACACTGTGCGTGAGATTGACACACCGCGTGTGATTGACACGGACACTGTGCGTGAGATTGACACGGACACGGTGCGTGAGATTGACATGGACACGGTGAGTGAGATGGGAACGGAAACGATGCGTGAGATTGACACGGACACGGTGAGTGAGATTGACACGGACACGGTGCGTGAGATTGACACGGACACTGTGCGTGAGATTGACACGGTGCGTGAGATTGACACGGTGCGTGAGATTGACATGGACACAGTGCGTGAGATTGACACGGTGCGTGAGATTGACACGGACACGGTGCGTGAGATTGACACGGTGCATGAGATTGACACGGACACGGTGCGTGAGATTGACACGGACACGGTGCGTGAGATTGACACGGACACAATGCGTGAGATTGACACGGACACAGTGAGTGAGATTGACACGGACACAATGCGTGAGATTGACACGGACACAGTGTGTGAGATTGACACGGACACAGTGCGTGAGATTGACACGGACACAGTGCGTGAGATTGACACGGACACGATGCGTGAGATTGACACGGTGCGTGAGATTAACACGGACACGGTGTGTGAGATTGACACGGACACGGTGCGTGAGATTGACACGGACACGGTGCGTGAGATTGACACGGTGCGTGGGATTGACACGGACACGGTGCGTGAGATTGACACGGTGCATGAGATTGACACGGACACGGTGCATGAGATTGACACGGACACGGTGCGTGAGATTGACACGGACACGGTGCGTGAGATTGACACGGACACGGTGTGTGAGATTGACACGGACACGGTGCATGAGATTGACACGGACACAGTGAGTGAGATTGACACGTTCACGGTGCGTGAGATTGACATGGTGCGTGAGATTGACACGGACACGGTGCGTGAGATTGACACGGACACAGTGAGTGAGATTGACACGTTCACGGTGCGTGAGATTGACACGGTGCGTGAGATTGACGCGGACACGGTGTGTGAGATTGACACGGCGCGTGTGATTGACACGGACACAGTGCGTGAGATTGACACGGACACAGTGAGTGAGTTTGACACGCCGCTTGAGATTGACAAGGACACTGTGCGTGAGATTGACACGCCGCTTGAGATTGACACGGACACTGTGCGTGAGATTGACACGCCGCGGGTGATTGACACGGACACTGTGCGTGAGATTGACACGGACACGGTGCGTGAGATTGACACGGACACGGTGAGTGAGATTGACACGGAAACGATGCGTGAGATTGACACGGACACGGTGCGTGAGATTGACACGGACACGGTGCGTGAGATTGACACGGTGCGTGAGATTGACACGGTGCGTGAGATTGACATGGACACGGTGCGTGAGATTGACACGGTGCGTGAGATTGACACGAACACGGTGCGTGAGATTGACACGGTGCGTGAGATTGACATGATGCGTGAGATTGACACGAACACGGTGCTTGAGATTGACACGGTGAGTGAGATTGACACGGACACGGTGCGTGAGATTGACACGAACACGGTGCTTGAGATTGACACGGACTGGGTGCGTGAGATTGACACAGACACGGTGCGTGAGATTGACACGGACACGGTGCGTGAGATTGACACGGTGAGTGAGATTGACACGGACACGGTGCGTGAGATTGACACGGACACGGTGCGTGAGATTGACACGGACACGGTGCATGAGATTGACACGGACACGGTGCGTGAGATTGACACGGTGCGTGAGATTGACACGGACACGGTGCATGAGATTGACACGGACACGGTGCGTGAGATTAACACGGACACGGTGTGTGAGATTGACACGGACACGGTGCGTGAGATTGACACGGTGCGTGAGATTGACACGGACACGGTGCATGAGATTGACACGGACACGGTGCGTGAGATTAACACGGACACGGTGTGTGAGATTGACACGGACACGGTGCGTGAGATTGACATGGACACGGTGCGTGAGATTGACACGGTGAGTGAGATTGACACGGACACGGTGCGTGAGATTGACACGGACAAGGTGCGTGAGATTGACACGGACACGGTGCGTGAGATTGACACGGTGCGTGAGATTGACACGGACACGGTGCGTGAGATTGACACGGTGCGTGAGATTGACACGGACACGGTGCATGAGATTGACACGGACACGGTGCATGAGATTGACACGGACACGGTGCGTGAGATTGACACGGACACGGTGCGTGAGATTGACACGGACACGGTGTGTGAGATTGACACGGACACGGTGCGTGAGATTGAGACGGACACGGTGCTTGAGATTGACACGTACACGGTGCGTGAGATTGACACGGTGCGTGAGATTGACACGGACACAGTGAGTGAGATTGACACGGACATGGTGCGTGAGATTGACACAGTGCGTGAGATTGACGCGGACACGGTGTGTGAGATTGACACGGCGCTTGTGATTGACACGGACACAGTGCGTGAGATTGACACGGACACGATGCGTGAGATTGACACGGTGCATGAGATTGACGTGGACACGGTGCGTGAGATTGACACGGACACAGTGAGTGAGATTGACACGCTGCTTGAGATTGACACGGACACTGTGCGTGAGATTGACACGGAAACGATGCGTGAGATTGACACGGACACGGTGAGTGAGATTGACACGGTGAGTGAGATTGACTCGGACACGGTGCATGAGATTAACACGGACACAGTGAATGAGATGGACACGGACACGGTGAGTGAGTTTGAACGGACACGGTGAGTGAGAGTGACACGGACACGGTGCGTGAGATTGACACAGTGCGTGAGATTGACACGGTGTGTGAGATTGACACGGACACGGTGCATGAGATTGACACGGTGTGTGAGATTGACACGGACACGGTGCGTGAGATTGACACGGACATGGTGCATGAGATTGACACGGACACGGTGCGTGAGATTGACACGGACACGGTGCGTGAGATTGACACGGACATGGTGCGTGAGATTGCAACGGACACAGTGCGTGAGATTGACACGGACACGGTGCGTGAGATTGACACGGACACGGTGCGTGAAATTGACACGGACACGCTGCGTGAGATTGATACGGTGCGTGAGATTGACACGGACACAGTGCGTCAGATTGACACGGTGCGTGAGATTAACACGAACACGCTACGTGAGAATGACACCGTGTCAATCTCACGCACCTTGTCCGTGTCAATCTCAAGCACCGTGTCCGTGTCAATCTCACCCACCGTGTCCATGTCAATCTCACGCATCGTGTCCGTATCAATCTCACGCAACGTGTCAGTGTCAATCTCACGCACCGTGTCAATCTCACGCACCGTGTCCGTTGTCAATCTCACGCAACGTGTCCGTATCAATCTCACTCACCGTGTCCGTGTCAATCTCACTCACCGTGTCCTTGTCAATCTCACTCATCGTGTCCGTGTCAATCTCACGCATCGTGTCCGTGTCAATCTCACGCACCGTGTCCACGTCAATCTCATGCACCGTGTCAATCTCACGCATCGTGTCCGTGTCAATCTCACGCACTGTGTCCGTGTCAATCACACGCGCCGTGTCAATCTCACACACCGTGTCCGCGTCAATCTCACGCACCATGTCAATCTCACGCACCGTGTCCGTGTCAATCTCACTCACTGTGTCCGTGTCAGTCTCACGCACCGTGTCAATCTCACGCAGCGTGTCCGTGTCAATCTCAAGCACCGTGTCTGTGTCAATCTCACTCACCGTGTCCGTGTCAATCTCACGCATCGTGTCCGTATCAATCTCACGCACCGTGTCCGTGTCAATCTCACGCACCGTGTCAATCTCACGCACAGTGTCCATGTCATTCTCACGCACCGTGTCCGTGTCAATCTCACGCAACGTGTCCGTGTCAATCTCACTCACCGTGTCCGTGTCAATCTCACTCACCGTGTCCTTGTCAATCTCACTCATCGTGTCCGTGTCAATCTCACGCATCGTGTCCGTGTCAATCTCACGCACCGTGTCCGTGTCAATCTCACTCACCGTGTCCGTGTCAATCTCACGCGTCGTGTCCGTATCAATCTCACTCACCGTGTCCGTGTCAATCTCACGCACTGTGTCCGTGTCAATCTCCCGCATCGTGTCCGTGTCAATCTCACGCACCGTGTCAATCTCACGCACTGTGTCCATGTCAATCTCACGCACCGTGTCAATCTCACGCACAGTGTCCGTGTCAATCTCACGCACCGTGTCCGTGTCAATCTCACTCACCGTGTCCGTGTCAATCTCACGCATCGTTTCCGTGCCAATCTCACTCACCGTGTCCATGTCAATCTCACGCACCGTGTCCGTGTCAATCTCACGCACAGTGTCCGTGTCAATCACACGCGGCGTGTCAATCTCACGCACAGTGTCCGTGTCAATCTCAAGCGGCGTGTCAAACTCACTCACTGTGTCCGTGTCAATCTCACGCACTGTGTCCACGTCAATCTCATGCACCGTGTCAATCTCACGCATCGTGTCCGTGTCAATCTCACGCACTGTGTCCGTGTCAATCACACGCGCCATGTCAATCTCACACACCGTGTCCGCGTCAATCTCACGCACCGTGTCAATCTCACGCACCGAGTCCGTGTCAATCTCACTCACTGTGTCCGTGTCAATCTCACGCACCGTGTCAATCTCACGCACCGTGTCCGTGTCAATCTCAAGCACCGTGTCCGTGTCAATCTCACTCACCGTGTCCATGTCAATCTCACGCATCGTGTCCGTATCAATCTCACGCACCGTGTCAGTGTCAATCTCACGCACCGTGTCAATCTCACGCACCGTGTCCGTTGTCAATCTCACGCAACGTGTCCGTGTCAATCTCACTCACCGTGTCCGTGTCAATCTCACTCACCGTGTCCGTGTCAATCTCACTCACCGTGTCCTTGTCAATCTCACTCATCGTGTCCGTGTCAATCTCACGCATCGTGTCCGTGTCAATCTCACGCACCGTGTCCACGTCAATCTCATGCACCGTGTCAATCTCACGCATCGTGTCCGTGTCAATCTCACGCACTGTGTCCGTGTCAATCACACGCGCCGTGTCAATCTCACACACCGTGTCCGCGTCAATCTCACGCACCGTGTCAATCTCACGCACCGTGTCCGTGTCAATCTCACTCACTGTGTCCGTGTCAGTCTCACGCACCGTGTCAATCTCACGCAGCATGTCCGTGTCAATCTCAAGCACCGTGTCTGTGTCAATCTCACTCACCGTGTCCGTGTCAATCTCACGCATCGTGGCCGTATTAATCTCACGCACCGTGTCCGTGTCAATCTCACGCACCGTGTCAATCTCACGCACAGTTTCCATGTCAATCTCACGCACCGTGTCCGTGTCAATCTCACGCAACGTGTCCGTGTCAATCTCACTCACCGTGTCCGTGTCAATCTCACTCACCGTGTCCTTGTCAATCTCACTCATCGTGTCCGTGTCAATCTCACGCATCGTGTCCGTGTCAATCTCACGCACCGTGTCCGTGTCAATCTCACTCACCGTGTCCGTGTCAATCTCACGCATCGTGTCCGTATCAATCTCACTCACCATGTCCGTGTCAATCTCACGCACTGTGTCCGTGTCAATCTCACGCACTGTGTCCGTGTCAATCTCACGCACTGTGTCTGTGTCTATCTCACGCACTGTGTCCGTGTCTATCTCACGCACTGTGTCTGTGTCAATCTCACGCACTGTGTCCGTGTCAATCTCACTCACCGTGTCCATGTCAATCTCACGCATTGTGTCCATGTCAATCTCACTCACTGTGTCCGTGTCAATCTCACGCATTGTGTCCGTGTCAATCTCACGCACCGTGTCCGTGTCGATCTCATGCACCGTGTCAATCTCACGCACCGTGTCCGTGTCAATCTCACGCACCGTGTCAATCTCACACACTGTGTCCATGTCAATCTCACGCACCGTGTCAATCTCACGCACCGTGTCAATCTCACGCACAGTGTCCGTGTCAATCTCACGCACCGTGTCCGTGTCAATCTTACTCACCGTGTCCGTGTCAATCTCACGCATCGTTTCCGTGCCAATCTCACTCACCGTGTCCATGTCAATCTCACGCACCGTGTCCGTGTCAATCTCACGCACAGTGTCCGTGTCAATCACACGCGGCGTGTCAATCTCACGCACAGTGTCCGTGTCAATCTCAAGCGGCGTGTCAAACTCACTCACTGTGTCCGTGTCAATCTCACGCACTGTGTCCACGTCAATCTCATGCACCGTGTCAATCACACGCATCGTGTCCGTGTCAATCTCACGCACTGTGTCCGTGTCAATCACACGCGCCGTGTCAATCTCACACACCGTGTCCGCGTCAATCTCACGCACCGTGTCAATCTCACGCACCGTGTCCGTGTCAATCTCACTCACTGTGTCCGTGTCAATCTCACGCACCGTGTCAATCTCACGCACCGTGTCCGTGTCAATCTCAAGCACCGTGTCCGTGTCAATCTCACTCGCCGTGTCCATGTCAATCTCACGCATCGTGTCCGTATCAATCTCACGCACCGTGTCAGTGTCAATCTCACGCACCGTGTCAATCTCACGCACCGTGTCCGTTGTCAATCTCACGCAACGTGTCCGTGTCAATCTCACTCACCGTGTCCGTGTCAATCTCACTCACCGTGTCCTTGTCAATCTCACTCATCGTGTCCGTGTCAATCTCACGCATCGTGTCCGTGTCAATCTCACTCACCGTGTCCGTGTTAATCTCACGCATCGTGTCCGTATCAATCTCACGCACCGTGTCAGTGTCAATCTCACGCACCGTGTCAATCTCACGCACCGTTTCCGTTGTCAATCTCACGCAATGTGTCGGTGTCAATCTCACTCACCGTGTCCGTGTCAATCTCACTCACCGTGTCCTTGTCAATCTCACTCATCGTGTCCGTGTCAATCTCACGCATCGTGTCCGTGTCAATCTCACGCACCGTGTCCGTGTCAATCTCACTCACCGTGTCCGTGTCAATCTCACGCATCGTGTCCGTATCAATCTCACTCACCATGTCCGTGTCAATCTCACACACTGTGTCCGTGTCAATCTCACGCACTGTGTCCGTGTCAATCTCACGCACTGTGTCTGTGTCTATCTCACGCACTGTGTCCGTGTCTATCTCACGCACTGTGTCTGTGTCAATCTCACGCACTGTGTCCGTGTCAATCTCACTCACCGTGTCCATGTCAATCTCACGCATTGTGTCCATGTCAATCTCACTCACTGTGTCCGTGTCAATCTCACGCATTGTGTCCGTGTCAATCTCACGCACCGTGTCCGTGTCGATCTCATGCACCGTGTCAATCTCACGCACCGTGTCCGTGTCAATCTCACGCACCGTGTCAATCTCACGCACTGTGTCCATGTCAATCTCACGCACCGTGTCAATCTCACGCACCGTGTCAATCTCACGCACAGTGTCCGTGTCAATCTCACGCACCGTGTCCGTGTCAATCTTACTCACCGTGTCCGTGTCAATCTCACGCATCGTTTCCGTGCCAATCTCACTCACCGTGTCCATGTCAATCTCACGCACCGTGTCCGTGTCAATCTCACGCACAGTGTCCGTGTCAATCACACGCGGCGTGTCAATCTCACGCACAGTGTCCGTGTCAATCTCAAGCGGCGTGTCAAACTCACTCACTGTGTCCGTGTCAATCTCACGCACTGTGTCCACGTCAATCTCATGCACCGTGTCAATCACACGCATCGTGTCCGTGTCAATCTCACGCACTGTGTCCGTGTCAATCACACGCGCCGTGTCAATCTCACAAACCGTGTCCGCGTCAATCTCACGCACCGTGTCAATCTGACGCACCGTGTCCGTGTCAATCTCACTCACTGTGTCCGTGTCAATCTCACGCACCGTGTCAATCTCACGCACCGTGTCCGTGTCAATCTCAAGCACCGTGTCCGTGTCAATCTCACTCACCGTGTCCATGTCAATCTCACGCATCGTGTCCGTATCAATCTCACGCACCGTGTCAGTGTCAATCTCACGCACCGTGTCAATCTCACGCACCGTGTCCGTTGTCAATCTCACGCAACGTGTCCGTGTCAATCTCACTCACCGTGTCCGTGTCAATCTCACTCACCGTGTCCTTGTCAATCTCACTCATCGTGTCCGTGTCAATCTCACGCATCGTGTCCGTGTCAATCTCACTCACCGTGTCCGTGTTAATCTCACGCATCGTGTCCGTATCAATCTCACGCACCGTGTCAGTGTCAATCTCACGCACCGTGTCAATCACACGCACCGTTTCCGTTGTCAATCTCACGCAATGTGTCGGTGTCAATCTCACTCACCGTGTCCGTGTCAATCTCACTCACCGTGTCCTTGTCAATCTCACTCATCGTGTCCGTGTCAATCTCACGCGCCGTGTCCGTGTCAATCTCACTCACCGTGTCCGTGTCAATCTCACGCACAGTGTCCGTGTCAATCACACGCGGCGTGTCAATCTCACGCACAGTGTCCGTGTCAATCTCAAGCGGCGTGTCAATCTCACGCACAGTGTCCGTGTCAATCTCAAGCGGCGTGTCAAACTCACTCACTGTGTCCGTGTCAATCTCACGCACTGTGTCCGTGTCAATCACACGCGCCGTGTCAATCTCACACACCGTGTCCGCGTCAATCTCACGCACCGTGTCAATCTCACGCACCGTGTACGTGTCAATCTCACTCACTGTGTCCGTGTCAATCTCACGCACCGTGTCAATCTCACGCACCGTGTCCGTGTCAATCTCAAGCACCGTGTCCGTGTCAATCTCACGCACCGTGTCCGTGTCAATCTCACACACCGTGTCCGTGTCAATCTCACGCACCGTGTCCGTGTCAATCTCATGCACCGGGTCCGTGTCAATCTCATGCACCGTGTCCGTGTCAATCTCATGCACCGTGTCAATCTCACGCACCGTGTCCGTGTCAATCCCACGCACCGTGTCAATCTCACGCACCGTGTCCGTGTCAATCTCACGCATCGTGTCCGTATCAATCTCACGCACCGTGTCCGTGTCAATCTCACGCACCGTGTCAATCTCACGCACAGTGTCCATGTCAATCTCACGCACCGTGTCCGTGTCAATCTCACGCAACGTGTCCGTGTCAATCTCACTCACCATGTCCGTGTCAATCTCACTCACCGTGTCCTTGTCAATCTCACTCATCGTGTCCGTGTCAATCTCACGCATCGTGTCCGTGTCAATCTCACGCACCGTGTCCGTGTCAATCTCACTCACCGTGTCCGTGTCAATCTCACGCATCGTGTCCGTATCAATCTCACTCACCATGTCCGTGTCAATCTCACGCACTGTGTCCGTGTCAATCTCACGCACTGTGTCCGTGTCAATCTCACGCACTGTGTCTGTGTCTATCTCACGCACTGTGTCCGTGTCTATCTCACGCACTGTGTCTGTGTCAATCTCACGCACTGTGTCCGTGTCAATCTCACTCACCGTGTCCATGTCAATCTCACGCATTGTGTCCATGTCAATCTCACTCACTGTGTCCGTGTCAATCTCACGCATTGTGTCCGTGTCAATCTCACGCACCGTGTCCGTGTCGATCTCATGCACCGTGTCAATCTCACGCACCGTGTCCGTGTCAATCTCACGCACCGTGTCAAACTCACGCACTGTGTCCATGTCAATCTCACGCACCGTGTCAATCTCACGCACCGTGTCAATCTCACGCACAGTGTCCGTGTCAATCTCACGCACCGTGTCCGTGTCAATCTTACTCACCGTGTCCGTGTCAATCTCACGCATCGTTTCCGTGCCAATCTCACTCACCTTGTCCATGTCAATCTCACGCACCGTGTCCGTGTCAATCTCACGCACAGTGTCCGTGTCAATCACACGCGGCGTGTCAATCTCACGCACAGTGTCCGTGTCAATCTCAAGCGGCGTGTCAAACTCACTCACTGTGTCCGTGTCAATCTCACGCACTGTGTCCACGTCAATCTCATGCACCGTGTCAATCACACGCATCGTGTCCGTGTCAATCTCACGCACTGTGTCCGTGTCAATCACACGCGCCGTGTCAATCTCACACACCGTGTCCGCGTCAATCTCACGCACCGTGTCAATCTCACGCACCGTGTCCGTGTCAATCTCACTCACTGTGTCCGTGTCAATCTCACGCACCGTGTCAATCTCACGCACCGTGTCCGTGTCAATCTCAAGCACCGTGTCCGTGTCAATCTCACTCACCGTGTCCATGTCAATCTCACGCATCGTGTCCGTATCAATCTCACGCACCGTGTCAGTGTCAATCTCACGCACCGTGTCAATCTCACGCACCGTGTCCGTTGTCAATCTCACGCAACGTGTCCGTGTCAATCTCACTCACCGTGTCCGTGTCAATCTCACTCACCGTGTCCTTGTCAATCTCACTCATCGTGTCCGTGTCAATCTCACGCATCGTGTCCGTGTCAATCTCACTCACCGTGTCCGTGTTAATCTCACGCATCGTGTCCGTATCAATCTCACGCACCGTGTCAGTGTCAATCTCACGCACCGTGTCAATCTCACGCACCGTTTCCGTTGTCAATCTCACGCAATGTGTCCGTGTCAATCTCACTCACCGTGTCCGTGTCAATCTCACTCACCGTGTCCTTGTCAATCTCACTCATCGTGTCCGTGTCAATCTCACGCGCCGTGTCCGTGTCAATCTCACTCACCGTGTCCGTGTCAATCTCACGCACAGTGTCCGTGTCAATCACACGCGGCGTGTCAATCTCACGCACAGTGTCCGTGTCAATCTCAAGCGGCGTGTCAATCTCACGCACAGTGTCCGTGTCAATCTCAAGCGGCGTGTCAAACTCACTCACTGTGTCCGTGTCAATCTCACGCACTGTGTCCGTGTCAATCACACGCGCCGTGTCAATCTCACACACCGTGTCCGCGTCAATCTCACGCACCGTGTCAATCTCACGCACCGTGTACGTGTCAATCTCACTCACTGTGTCCGTGTCAATCTCACGCACCGTGTCAATCTCACGCACCGTGTCCGTGTCAATCTCAAGCACCGTGTCCGTGTCAATCTCACGCACCGTGTCCGTGTCAATCTCACACACCGTGTCCGTGTCAATCTCACGCACCGTGTCCGTGTCAATCTCATGCACCGTGTCCGTGTCAATCTCACGCACCGTGTCCGTGTCAATCTCATGCACCGTGTCAATCTGACGCACCGTGTCCGTGTCAATCCCACGCACCGTGTCAATCTCACGCACCGTGTCCGTGTCAATCTCATGCACCGTGTCCGTGTCAATCTCACGCACCGTGTCCGTGTCAATCTCACGCACCGTGTCCGTGTCAATCTCACGCACCGTGTCCGTGTCAATCTCACGCACCGTGTCCGTGTCAATCTCACGCACCGTGTCCGTGTCAATCTCACACACCGTGTCCGTGTCAATCTCACGCACCGTGTCCGTGTCAATCTCATGCACCGTGTCCGTGTCAATCTCATGCACCGTGTCCGTGTCAATCTCATGCACCGTGTCAATCTCACGCACCGTGTCCGTGTCAATCTCACGCACCGTGTCAATCTCACGCACCGTGTCCGTGTCAATCTCACTCACCGTGTCAATCTCACGCACCGTGTCCGTGTCAATCTCACGCACCGTGTCAATCTCAAGCACCGCGTTCGTGTCAATCTCACGCACCGTGTCAATCTCACGCACCGTGTCAATCTCATTCACTATGTCCGTGTCAATCTCACTCACCGTGTCCGTGTCAATCTCACGCACCGTGTCAATCTCACGCACCGTGTCAATCTCATTCACTATGTCCGTGTCAATCTCATTCACTATGTCCGTGTCAATCTCACTCACCGTGTCCGTGTCAATCTCATGCACCGTGTCCGTGTCAATCACACGCGGCGTGTCAATCTCACGCACAGTGTCCACGTCAATCTCAAGCGGCGTGTCAAACTCACTCACTGTGTCCGTGTCAATCTCACGCACCGTGTCCACGTCAATCTCATGCACCGTGTCAATCTCACGCATCGTGTCCATGTCAATCTCACGCACTGTGCCCGTGTCAATCACACACGCCGTGTCAATCTCACACACCGTGTCCGCGTCAATCTCAAGCACTGTGTCAATCTCACGCACCATGTCCGTGTCAATCTCACTCACTGTGTCCGTGTCAATCTCACGCACCGTGTCAATCTCACGCACCGTGTCCGTGTCAATCTCAAGCACCGTGTCCGTGTCAATCTCACGCACCGTGTCCGTGTCAATCTCACACACCGTGTCCGTGTCAATCTCACGCACCGTGTCCGTGTCAATCTCATGCACCGTGTCCGTGTCAATCTCATGCACCGTGTCCGTGTCAATCTCATGCACCGTGTCAATCTCACGCACCGTGTCCGTGTCAATCTCACGCACTGTGTCAATCTCACGCACCGTGTCCGTGTCAATCTCATGCACCGTGTCCGTGTCAATCTCACGCACCGTGTCCGTGTCAATCTCACGCACCGTGTCCGTGTCAATCTCACTCACCGTGTCAATCTCACGCACCGTGTCCGTGTCAATCTCACGCACCGTGTCCATGTCAATCTCACACACCGTGTCCGTCTCAATCTCACGCACCGTGTCCGTGTCAATCTCATGCACAGTGTCCGTGTCAATCACACGCGGCGTGTCAATCTCACGCACAGTGTCCGTGTCAATCTCAAGCGGCGTGTCAAACTCACTCACTGTGTCCGTGTCAATCTCACGCACCGTGTCCACGTCAATCTCAGGCACCGTGTCAATCTCACGCATCGTGTCCGTGTCAATCTCACACACCGTGTCCGCGTCAATCTCACGCACCGTGTCAATCTCACGCACGGTGACCGTGTCAATCTCACTCACTGTGTCCATGTCAATCTCACGCAGCGTGTCCGTGTCAATCTCAAGCACCGTGTCCGTGTCAATCTCACGCACCGTGTCAATCTCACGCACAGTGTCCATGTCAATCTCACGCACCGTGTCCGTGTCAATCTCACGCAACGTGTCCGTGTCAATCTCACTCACCGTGTCCGTGTCAATCTCACTCACCGTGTCCTTGTCAATCTCACTCATCGTGTCCGTGTCAATCTCACGCATCGTGTCCATATCAATCTCACGCACCGTGTCCGTGTCAATCTCACGCACCGTGTCAATCTCACGCACAGTGTCCATGTCAATCTCACGCACCGTGTCCGTGTCAATCTCTCGCAACGTGTCCGTGTCAATCTCACTCACCGTGTCCGTGTCAATCTCACTCACCGTGTCCTTGTCAATCTCACTCATCGTGTCCGTGTCAATCTCACGCATCGTGTCCGTGTCAATCTCACGCACCGTGTCCGTGTCAATCTCACTCACCGTGTCCGTGTCAATCTCACGCATCGTGTCCGTATCAATCTCACTCACCGTGTCCGTGTCAATCTCACGCACTGTGTCCGTGTCAATCTCCCGCATCGTGTCCGTATCAATCTCACTCACCATGACAGTGTCAATCTCACGCACTGTATCCATGTCAATCTCACGCACTGTGTCCGTGTCAATCTCACGCACTGTGTCCGTGTCAATCTCACTCACCGTGTCCGTGTCAATCTCACACACTGTGACCGTGTCACTCTCACGCATTGTGTCCATGTCAATCTCACTCACTGTGTCCGTGTCAATCTCACGCATTGTGTCCGTGTCAATCTCACGCACCGTGTCCGTGTCAATCTCACGCACCGTGTCCGTGTCAATCTCATGCACAGTGTCAATCTCACGCACCGTGTCCGTGCCAATCTCACGCACCGTGTCAATCTCACGCACCGTGTCCATGTCAATCTCACGCACCGTGTCAATCTCACGCACCGTGTCAATCTCACGCACAGTGTCCGTGTCAATCTCACGCACCGTGTCCGTGTCAATCTCACGCTCCGTGTCCGTGTCAATCTCACGCACCGTGTCCGTGTCAATCTCATGCACAGTGTCAATCTCACGCACCGTGTCCGTGTCAATCTCACGCACCGTGTCAATCTCACGCACCGTGTCCATGTCAATCTCACGCACCGTGTCAATCTCACGCATCGTGTCAATCTCACGCACAGTGTCCATGTCAATCTCACGCACCGTGTCCGTGTCAATCTCACGCACAGTGTCCGTGTCAATCACACGCGGCGTGTCAATCTCACGCAGTGTCCGTGTCAATCTCAAGCGGCGTGTCAAACTCACTCACTGTGTCCGTGTCAATCTCACGCACCGTGTCCACGTCAATCTCATGCACCGTGTCAATCTCACGCATCGTGTCCGTGTCAATCTCACGCACTGTGTCCGTGTCAATCTCACACACCGTGTCCGCGTCAATCTCACGCACCGTGTCAATCTCACGCACCGTGTCCGCGTCAATCTCACTCACTGTGTCCGTGTCAGTCTCACGCACCGTGTCAATCTCACGCAGCGTGTCCGTGTCAATCTCAAGCACCGTGTCTGTGTCAATCTCACTCACCGTGTCCGTGTCAATCTCACGCATCGTGTCCGTATCAATCTCACGCACCGTGTCCGTGTCAATCTCACGCACCGTGTCACTCTCACGCACAGTGTCCATGTCAATCTCACGCACCGTGTCCGTGTCAATCTCACGCAACGTGTCCGTGTCAATCTCACTCACCGTGTCCGTGTCAATCTCACTCACCGTGTCCTTGTCAATCTCACTCATCGTGTCCGTGTCAATCTCACGCATCGTGTCCGTATCAATCTCACTCACCGTGTCCGTGTCAATCTCACGCACTGTGTCCGTGTCAATCTCCCGCATCGTGTCCGTATCAATCTCACTCACCATGTCCGTGTCAATCTCACGCACCGTATCCATGTCAATCTCACGCACTGTGTCCGTGTCAATCTCACGCACTGTGTCTGTGTCTATCTCACGCACTGTGTCCGTGTCAATCTCACTCACCGTGTCCGTGTCAATCTCACACACTGTGACCGTGTCACTCTCACGCACTGTATCCATGTCAATCTCACGCACCGTGTCCATGTCAATCTCACTCACTGTGTCCGTGTCAATCTCACGCATTGTGTCCGTGTCAATCTCACGCACCGTGTCCGTGTCAATCTCACGCACCGTGTCCGTGTCAATCTCATGCACCGTGTCTATCTCACGCACCGTGTCCGTGTCAATCTCACGCACCTTGTCAATCTCACGCACCGTGTCAATCTCACGCACAGTGTCCGTGTCAATCTCACGCACCGTGGCCGTGTCAATCTCACTCACCGTGTCCGTGTCAATCTCACGCATCGTTTCCGTGCCAATCTCACTCACCGTGTCCATGTCAATCTCACGCACCGTGTCCGTGTCAATCTCATGCACAGTGTCCGTGTCAATCACACGCGGCGTGTCAATCTCACGCACAGTGTCCGTGTCAATCTCAAGCGGCTTGTCAAACTCACTCACTGTGTCCGTGTCAATCTCACGCACAGTGTCCACGTCAATCTCATGCACCGTGTCAATCTCACGCATCGTGTCCGTGTCAATCTCACGCACTGTGTCCGTGTCAATCACACGCGCCGTGTCAATCTCACACACCGTGTCCGCGTCAATCTCACGCACCGTGTCAATCTCACGCACCGTGTCCGTGTCAATCTCACTCACTGTGTCCGTGTCAATCTCACGCACCGTGTCAATCTCACGCACCGTGTCCGTGTCAATCTCAAGCACCGTGTCCGTGTCAATCTCACGCATCGTGTCCGTATCAATCTCACGCACCGTGTCAGTGTCAATCTCACGCACCGTGTCAATTTCACGCACCGTGTCCGTTGTCAATCTCACGCAACGTGTCCGTGTCAATCTCACTCACCGTGTCCGTGTCAATCTCACTCACCGTGTCCTTGTCAATCTCACTCATCGTGTCCGTGTCAATCTTACGCATCGTGTCCGTGTCAATCTCACTCACCGTGTCCGTGTTAATCTCACGCATCGTGTCCGTATCAATCTCACGCACCGTGTCAGTGTCAATCTCACGCACCGTGTCAATCTCACTCACCGTGTCCGTGTCAATCTCACTCACCGTGTCCTTGTCAATCTCACTCATCGTGTCCGTGTCAATCTCACGCGCCGTGTCCGTGTCAATCTCACTCACCGTGTCCGTGTTCATCTCACGCATCGTGTCCGTATCAATCTCACTCACCGTGTCCGTGTCAATCTCACGCACTGTGTCCGTGTCAATCTCCCGCATCGTGTCCGTATCAATCTCACTCACCCTGTCCGTGTCAATCTCACGCACTGTATCCGTGTCAATCTCACGCACTGTGTCCGTGTCAATCTCACGCACTGTGTCTGTGTCAATCTCACGCACTGTGTCCGTGTCAATCTCACTCACCGTGTCCGTGTCAATCTCACACACTGTGACCGTGTCAATCTCACGCAGTGTGTCCATGTCAATCTCACTCACTGTGTCTGTGTCAATCTCACGCATTGTGTCCTTGTCAATCTCACGCACCGTGTCCGTGTCAATCTCACACACTGTGACCGTGTCAATCTCACGCATTGTGTCCATGTCAATCTCACTCACTGTGTCTGTGTCAATCTCACGCATTGTGTCCTTGTCAATCTCACGCACCGTGACCGTGTCAATCTCACGCACCGTGTCCGTGTCAATCTCATGCACCGTGTCAATCTCACGCACCGTGTCCGTGTCAATCTCACGCACCGTGTCAATCTCACGCACCGTGTCCATGTCAATCTCACGCACCGTGTCAATCTCACGCACCGTGTCCGTGTCAATCTCACTCACCGTGTCCGTGTCAATCTCACGCACCGTGTCCGTGTCAATCTCACGCATCGTTTCCGTGTCAATCTCACTCACCGTGTCCGTGTCAATCTCACTCACCGTGTCCGTGTCAATCTCACTCACCGTGTCCGTGTCAATCACACGCGGCGTGTCAATCTCACGCACAGTGTCCGTGTCAATCTCACGCACAGTGTCCGTGTCAATCTCAAGCGGCGTGTCAAACTCACTCACTGTGTCCGTGTCAATCTCACGCACTGTGTCCACGTCAATCTCATGCACCGTGTCAATCTCACGCATCGTGTCCGTGTCAATCTCACGCACCGTGTCCGTGTCAATCACACGCGCCGTGTCAATCTCACACACCGTGTCCGCGTCAATCTCACGCACCGTGTCAATCTCACGCACTGTGTCCGTGTCAATCTCACTCACTGTGTCCGTGTCAATCTCACACACCGTGTCAATCTCACGCACCGTGTCCGTGTCAATCTCAAGCACCGTGTCCGTGTCAATCTCACTCACCGTGTCCATGTCAATCTCACGCATCGTGTCCGTATCAATCTCACGCACCGTGTCCGTGTCAATCTCACGCACCGTGTCCATGTCAATCTCACACAACGTGTCCGTGTCAATCTCACTCACCGTGTCCGTGTCAATCTCACTCACCGTGTCCTTGTCAATCTCACTCATCGTGTCCGTGTCAATCTCACGCATCGTGTCCGTGTCAATCTCACGCACCGTGTCCGTGTCAATCTCACTCACCGTGTCCGTGTCAATCTCACGCATCGTGTCCGTATCAATCTCACGCACCGTGTCCATGTCAATCTCACGCACAGTGTCCGTGTCAATCTCACGCACTGTGTCCGTGTCAATCTCACGCAGTGTGTCCGTGTCAATCTCACGTACAGTGTCCGTGTCAATCTCACGCAACGTGTCCGTGTCAATCTCACTCACCGTGTCCGTGTCAATCTCACTCACCGTGTCCTTGTCAATCTCACTCATCGTGTCCGTGTCAATCTCACGCATCGTGTCCGTGTCAATCTCACTCACCGTGTCTGTGTTAATCTCACGCATCGTGTCCGTATCAATCTCACGCACCGTGTCAGTGTCAATCTCACGCACCGTGTCAATCTCACTCACCGTGTCCGTGTCAATCTCACTCACCGTGTCCTTGTCAATCTCACTCATCGTGTCCGTGTCAATCTCACGCGCCGTGTCCGTGTCAATCTCACTCACCGTGTCCGTGTTAATCTCACGCATCGTGTCCGTATCAATCTCACTCACCGTGTCCGTGTCAATCTCACGCACTGTGTCCGTGTCAATCTCCCGCATCGTGTCCGTATCAATCTCACTCACCATGTCCGTGTCAATCTCACGCACTGTATCCGTGTCAATCTCACGCACTGTGTCCGTGTCAATCTCACGCACTGTGTCTGTGTCAATCTCACGCACTGTGTCCGTGTCAATCTCACTCACCGTGTCCGTGTCAATCTCACACACTGTGACCGTGTCACTCTCACGCATTGTGTCCATGTCAATCTCACTCACTGTGTCCGTGTCAATCTCACGCATTGTGTCCGTGTCAATCTCACGCACCGTGTCCGTGTCAATCTCACGCACCGTGTCCGTGTCAATCTCATGCACAGTGTCAATCTCACGCACCGTGTCCGTGTCAATCTAACGCACCGTGTCAATCTCACGCACCGTGTCAATCTCACGCACAGTGTCCGTGTCAATCTCACGCACCGTGTCCGTGTCAATCTCACTCACCGTGTCCGTGTCAATCTCACGCATCGTTTCCGTGCCAATCTCACTCACCGTGTCCATGTCAATCTCACGCACCGTGTCCGTGTCAATCTCACGCACAGTGTCCGTGTCAATCACACGCGGCGTGTCAATCTCACGCACAGTGTCCGTGTCAATCTCAAGCGGCGTGTCAAACTCACTCACTGTGTCCGTGTCAATCTCACGCACCGTGTCCACGTCAATCTCATGCACCGTGTCAATCTCACGCATCGTGTCCGTGTCAATCTCACGCACTGTGTCCGTGTCAATCTCACACACCGTGTCCGCGTCAATCTCACGCACCGTGTCAATCTCACGCACCGTGTCCGTGTCAATCTCACTCACTGTGTCCGTGTCAGTCTCACGCACCGTGTCAATCTCACGCAGCGTGTCCGTGTCAATCTCAAGCACCGTGTCTGTGTCAATCTCACTCACCGTGTCCGTGTCAATCTCACGCATCGTGTCCGTATCAATCTCACGCACCGTGTCCGTGTCAATCTCACGCACCGTGTCAATCTCACGCACAGTGTCCATGTCGATCTCACGCACCGTGTCCGTGTCAATCTCACGCAACGTGTCCGTGTCAATCTCACTCACCGTGTCCGTGTCAATCTCACTCACCGTGTCCTTGTCAATCTCACTCATCGTGTCCGTGTCAATCTCACGCATCGTGTCCGTATCAATCTCACTCACCATGTCCGTGTCAATCTCACGCACTGTGTCCGTGTCAATCTCCCGCATCGTGTCCGTATCAATCTCACTCACCATGTCCGTGTCAATCTCACGCACTGTATCCATGTCAATCTCACGCACTGTGTCCGTGTCAATCTCACGCAGTGTCTGTGTCTATCTCACGCACTGTGTCCGTGTCAATCTCACTCACCGTGTCCGTGTCAATCTCACGCACCGTGTCCGTGTCAATCTCACGCACGTGTCCGTGTCAATCTCATGCACCGTGTCTATCTCACGCACCGTGTCCGTGTCAATCTCACGCACCGTGTCAATCTCACGCACCGTGTCCATGTCAATCTCACGCACCGTGTCAATCTCACGCACCGTGTCAATCTCACGCACCGTGTCAATCTCACGCACAGTGTCCGTGTCAATCTCACGCACCGTGTCCGTGTCAATCTCACTCACCGTGTCCGTGTCAATCTCACTCACCGCGTCCGTGTCAATCTCACTCACTGTGTCCGTGTCAATCTCACACACCGTGTCCGAGTCAATCTCACTCACCGTGTCAATGTCACTCACCATGTCCGTGTCAATCTCACGCATCGTTTCCGTGTCAATCTCACGCACTGTGTCCTTGTCAATCTCACGCACCGTGTCCGTGTCAATCTCACGCAATGTGTCCATGTCAATCTCACGCACCGTGTCCGTGTCAATCTCACGCACCGTGTCAATCTCATGCACTGTGTCCGTGTCAATCTCACGCACCGCGTCAATCTCACACAATGTGTCCATGTCAATCTCACTCAGCGTGTCCGTGTCAATCTCACGCACCGTGTCAATCTCACGCACTGTGTCCGTGTCAATCTCACGCAGCGTGTCTGTGTCAATCTCACGCACCGTGTCCGTGTCAATCTCACGCACCATGTCCGTATCAATCACACGCACCGTGTCCATGTCAATCTCACGCACCGTGTCCGTGTCAATCTCACGCACCGTGTTAATCTCACGCACCGTGTCCATGTCAATCTCACGCACCGTGTCAATCTCACGCACCGTGTCAATCTCACGCATCGTGTCAATCTCACGCACAGTGTCCGTGTCAATCTCACGCACCGTGTCCGTGTCAATCTCACTCACCGTGTCCGTGTCAATCTCACGCACCGTGTCCGTGTCAATCTCACGCACTGTGTCTGTGTCTATCTCACGCACTGTGTTCGTGTCAATCTCACTCACCGTGTCCGTGTCAATCTCACACACTGTGACCGTGTCACTCTCACACATTGTGTCCATGTCAATCTCACTCACTGTGTCCGTGTCAATCTCACGCATTGTGTCCGTGTCAATCTCACGCACCGTGTCCGTGTCAATCTCACGCACCGTGTCCGTGTCAATCTCATGCACCGTGTCTATCTCACGCACCGTGTCCGTGTCAATCTCACGCACCGTGTCAATCTCACGCACCGTGTCCATGTCAATCTCACGCACCGTGTCAATCTCACGCACCGTGTCAATCTCACGCACAGTGTCCGTGTCAATCTCACGCACCGTGTCCGTGTCAATCTCACTCACCGTGTCCGTGTCAATCTCACGCATCGTTTCCGTGCCAATCTCACTCACCGTGTCCATGTCAATCTCACGCACCGTGTCCGTGTCAATCTCACGCACAGTGTCCGTGTCAATCACACGCGGCGTGTCAATCTCACGCACAGTGTCCGTGTCAATCTCAAGCGGCTTGTCAAACTCACTCACTGTGTCCGTGTCAATCTCACGCACAGTGTCCACGTCAATCTCATGCACCGTGTCAATCTCACGCATCGTGTCCGTGTCAATCTCACGCACTGTGTCCGTGTCAATCACACGCGCCGTGTCAATCTCACACACCGTGTCCGCGTCAATCTCACGCACCGTGTCAATCTCACGCACCGTGTCCGTGTCAATCTCACTCACTGTGTCCGTGTCAATCTCACGCACCGTGTCAATCTCACGCACCGTGTCCGTGTCAATCTCAAGCACCGTGTCCGTGTCAATCTCACGCATCGTGTCCGTATCAATCTCACGCACCGTGTCAGTGTCAATCTCACGCACCGTGTCAATTTCACGCACCGTGTCCGTTGTCAATCTCACGCAACGTGTCCGTGTCAATCTCACTCACCGTGTCCGTGTCAATCTCACTCACCGTGTCCTTGTCAATCTCACTCATCGTGTCCGTGTCAATCTTACGCATCGTGTCCGTGTCAATCTCACTCACCGTGTCCGTGTTAATCTCACGCATCGTGTCCGTATCAATCTCACGCACCGTGTCATTGTCAATCTCACGCACCGTGTCAATCTCACTCACCGTGTCCGTGTCAATCTCACTCACCGTGTCCTTGTCAATCTCACTCATCGTGTCCGTGTCAATCTCACGCGCCGTGTCGTGTCAATCTCACTCACCGTGTCCGTGTTAATCTCACGCATCGTGTCCGCATCAATCTCACTCACCGTGTCCGTGTCAATCTCACGCACTGTGTCCGTGTCAATCTCCCGCATCGTGTCCGTATCAATCTCACTCACCATGTCCGTGTCAATCTCACGCACTGTATCCGTGTCAATCTCACGCACTGTGTCCGTGTCAATCTCACGCACTGTGTCTGTGTCAATCTCACGCACTGTGTCCGTGTCAATCTCACTCACCGTGTCCGTGTCAATCTCACACACTGTGACCGTGTCAATCTCACGCATTGTGTCCATGTCAATCTCACTCACTGTGTCCGTGTCAATCTCACGCATTGTGTCCTTGTCAATCTCACGCACCGTGTCCGTGTCAATCTCACGCACCGTGTCCGTGTCAATCTCATGCACCGTGTCAATCTCACGCACCGTGTCCGTGTCAATCTCACGCACCGTGTCAATCTCACGCACCGTGTCCATGTCAATCTCACGCACCGTGTCAATCTCACGCACCGTGTCAATCTCACGCACCGTGTCCGTGTCAATCTCACGCACCGTGTCCGTGTCAATCTCACTCACCGTGTCCGTGTCAATCTCACGCATCGTTTCCGTGTCAATCTCACTCACCGTGTCCGTGTCAATCTCACTCACCGTGTCCGTGTCAATCTCACTCACCGTGTCCGTGTCAATCACACGCGGCGTGTCAATCTCACGCAGTGTCCGTGTCAATCTCACGCACAGTGTCCGTGTCAATCTCAAGCGGCGTGTCAAACTCACTCACTGTGTCCGTGTCAATCTCACTCACTGTGTCCACGTCAATCTCATGCACCGTGTCAATCTCACGCATCGTGTCCGTGTCAATCTCACGCACCGTGTCCGTGTCAATCACACGCGCCGTGTCAATCTCACACACCGTGTCCGCGTCAATCTCACGCACCGTGTCAATCTCACGCACCGTGTCCGTGTCAATCTCACTCACTGTGTCCGTGTCAATCTCACACACCGTGTCAATCTCACGCACCGTGTCCGTGTCAATCTCAAGCACCGTGTCCGTGTCAATCTCACTCACCGTGTCCATGTCAATCTCACGCATCGTGTCCGTATCAATCTCACGCACCGTGTCCGTGTCAATCTCACGCACCGTGTCCATGTCAATCTCACACAACGTGTCCGTGTCAATCTCACTCACCGTGTCCGTGTCAATCTCACTCACCGTGTCCTTGTCAATCTCACTCATCGTGTCCGTGTCAATCTCACGCATCGTGTCCGTGTCAATCTCACGCACCGTGTCCGTGTCAATCTCACTCACCGTGTCCGTGTCAATCTCACGCATCGTGTCCGTATCAATCTCACGCACCGTGTCCATGTCAATCTCACGCACAGTGTCCGTGTCAATCTCACGCACTGTGTCCGTGTCAATCTCACGCAGTGTGTCCGTGTCAATCTCACGTACAGTGTCCGTGTCAATCTCACGCAACGTGTCCGTGTCAATCTCACTCACCGTGTCCGTGTCAATCTCACTCACCGTGTCCTTGTCAATCTCACTCATCGTGTCCGTGTCAATCTCACGCATCGTGTCCGTGTCAATCTCACTCACCGTGTCTGTGTTAATCTCACGCATCGTGTCCGTATCAATCTCACGCACCGTGTCAGTGTCAATCTCACGCACCGTGTCAATCTCACTCACCGTGTCCGTGTCAATCTCACTCACCGTGTCCTTGTCAATCTCACTCATCGTGTCCGTGTCAATCTCACGCGCCGTGTCCGTGTCAATCTCACTCACCGTGTCCGTGTTAATCTCACGCATCGTGTCCGTATCAATCTCACTCACCGTGTCCGTGTCAATCTCACGCACTGTGTCCGTGTCAATCTCCCGCATCGTGTCCGTATCAATCTCACTCACCATGTCCGTGTCAATCTCACGCACTGTATCCGTGTCAATCTCACGCACTGTGTCCGTGTCAATCTCACGCACTGTGTCTGTGTCAATCTCACGCACTGTGTCCGTGTCAATCTCACTCACCGTGTCCGTGTCAATCTCACACACTGTGACCGTGTCACTCTCACGCATTGTGTCCATGTCAATCTCACTCACTGTGTCCGTGTCAATCTCACGCATTGTGTCCGTGTCAATGTCACGCACCGTGTCCGTGTCAATCTCACGCACCGTGTCCGTGTCAATCTCATGCACAGTGTCAATCTCACGCACCGTGTCCGTGTCAATCTAACGCACCGTGTCAATCTCACGCACCGTGTCAATCTCACGCACAGTGTCCGTGTCAATCTCACGCACCGTGTCCGTGTCAATCTCACTCACCGTGTCCATGTCAATCTCACGCATCGTGTCCGTATCAATCTCACGCACCGTGTCCGTGTCAATCTCACGCACCGTGTCCATGTCAATCTCACACAACGTGTCCGTGTCAATCTCACTCACCGTGTCCGTGTCAATCTCACTCACCGTGTCCTTGTCAATCTCACTCATCGTGTCCGTGTCAATCTCACGCATCGTGTCCGTGTCAATCTCACGCACCGTGTCCGTGTCAATCTCACTCACCGTGTCCGTGTCAATCTCACGCATCGTGTCCGTATCAATCTCACGCACCGTGTCCATGTCAATCTCACGCACAGTGTCCGTGTCAATCTCACGCACTGTGTCCGTGTCAATCTCACGCAGTGTGTCCGTGTCAATCTCACGTACAGTGTCCGTGTCAATCTCACGCAACGTGTCCGTGTCAATCTCACTCACCGTGTCCGTGTCAATCTCACTCACCGTGTCCTTGTCAATCTCACTCACCGTGTCCGTGTCAATCTCACGCATCGTGTCCGTGTCAATCTCACTCACCGTGTCTGTGTTAATCTCACGCATCGTGTCCGTATCAATCTCACGCACCGTGTCAGTGTCAATCTCACGCACCGTGTCAATCTCACTCACCGTGTCCGTGTCAATCTCACTCACCGTGTCCTTGTCAATCTCACTCATCGTGTCCGTGTCAATCTCACGCGCCGTGTCCGTGTCAATCTCACTCACCGTGTCCGTGTTAATCTCACGCATCGTGTCCGTATCAATCTCACTCACCGTGTCCGTGTCAATCTCACGCACTGTGTCCGTGTCAATCTCCCGCATCGTGTCCGTATCAATCTCACTCACCATGTCCGTGTCAATCTCACGCACTGTATCCGTGTCAATCTCACGCACTGTGTCCGTGTCAATCTCACGCACTGTGTCTGTGTCAATCTCACGCACTGCGTCCGTGTCAATCTCACTCACCGTGTCCGTGTCAATCTCACACACTGTGACCGTGTCACTCTCACGCATTGTGTCCATGTCAATCTCACTCACTGTGTCCGTGTCAATCTCACGCATTGTGTCCGTGTCAATCTCACGCACCGTGTCCGTGTCAATCTCACGCACCGTGTCCGTGTCAATCTCATGCACAGTGTCAATCTCACGCACCGTGTCCGTGTCAATCTAACGCACCGTGTCAATCTCACGCACCGTGTCAATCTCACGCACAGTGTCCGTGTCAATCTCACGCACCGTGTCCGTGTCAATCTCACTCACCGTGTCCGTGTCAATCTCACGCATCGTTTCCGTGCCAATCTCACTCACCGTGTCCATGTCAATCTCACGCACCGTGTCCGTGTCAATCTCACGCACAGTGTCCGTGTCAATCACACGCGGCGTGTCAATCTCACGCACAGTGTCCGTGTCAATCTCAAGCGGCGTGTCAAACTCACTCACTGTGTCCGTGTCAATCTCACGCACCATGTCCACGTCAATCTCATGCACCGTGTCAATCTCACGCATCGTGTCCGTGTCAATCTCACGCACTGTGTCCGTGTCAATCTCACACACCGTGTCCGCGTCAATCTCACGCACCGTGTCAATCTCACGCACCGTGTCCGTGTCAATCTCACTCACTGTGTCCGTGTCAGTCTCACGCACCGTGTCAATCTCACGCAGCGTGTCCGTGTCAATCTCAAGCACCGTGTCTGTGTCAATCTCACTCACCATGTCCGTGTCAATCTCACGCATCGTGTCTGTATCAATCTCACGCACCGTGTCCGTGTCAATCTCACGCACCGTGTCAATCTCACGCACAGTGTCCATGTCAATCTCACGCACCGTGTCCGTGTCAATCTCACTCACCGTGTCCTTATCAATCTCACTCATCGTGTCCGTGTCAATCTCACGCATCGTGTCCGTATCAATCTCACTCACCGTGTCCGTGTCAATCTCACGCACTGTGTCCGTGTCAATCTCCCGCATCGTGTCCGTATCAATCTCACTCACCATGTCCGTGTCAATCTCACGCACTGTATCCATGTCAATCTCACGCACTGTGTCCGTGTCAATCTCACGCACTGTGTCTGTGTCTATCTCACGCACTGTGTCCGTGTCAATCTCACTCACCGTGTCCGTGTCAATCTCACGCACCGTGTCCGTGTCAATCTCACGCACCGTGTCCGTGTCAATCTCATGCACCGTGTCTATCTCACGCACCGTGTCCGTGTCAATCTCACGCACCGTGTCAATCTCACGCACCGTGTCCATGTCAATCTCACGCACCGTGTCAATCTCACGCACCGTGTCAATCTCACGCACCGTGTCAATCTCACGCACAGTGTCCGTGTCAATCTCACGCACCGTGTCCGTGTCAATCTCACTCACCGTGTCCGTGTCAATCTCACTCACCGCGTCCGTGTCAATCTCACTCACTGTGTCCGTGTCAATCTCACACACCGTGTCCGAGTCAATCTCACTCACCGTGTCAATGTCACTCACCATGTCCGTGTCAATCTCACGCATCGTTTCCGTGTCAATCTCACGCACTGTGTCCTTGTCAATCTCACGCACCGTGTCCGTGTCAATCTCACGCACCGTGTCAATCTCACGCAATGTGTCCATGTCAATCTCACGCACCGTGTCCGTGTCAATCTCACGCACCGTGTCAATCTCATGCACTGTGTCCGTGTCAATCTCACGCACCGCGTCAATCTCACACAATGTGTCCATGTCAATCTCACTCAGCGTGTCCGTGTCAATCTCACGCACCGTGTCAATCTCACGCACTGTGTCCGTGTCAATCTCACGCAGCGTGTCTGTGTCAATCTCACGCACCGTGTCCGTGTCAATCTCACGCACCATGTCCGTATCAATCACACGCACCGTGTCCATGTCAATCTCACGCACCGTGTCCGTGCTAATCTCACGCACCGTGTCAATCTCACGCACCGTGTCCATGTCAATCTCACGCACCGTGTCAATCTCACGCACCGTGTCAATCTCACGCATCGTGTCAATCTCACGCACAGTGTCCGTGTCAATCTCACGCACCGTGTCCGTGTCAATCTCACTCACCGTGTCCGTGTCAATCTCACCCACCGTGTCCGTGTCAATCTCACGCACTGTGTCTGTGTCTATCTCACGCACTGTGTTCGTGTCAATCTCACTCACCGTGTCCGTGTCAATCTCACACACTGTGACCGTGTCACTCTCACGCATTGTGTCCATGTCAATCTCACTCACTGTGTCCGTGTCAATCTCACGCATTGTGTCCGTGTCAATCTCACGCACCGTGTCCGTGTCAATCTCACGCACCGTGTCCGTGTCAATCTCATGCACCGTGTCTATCTCACGCACCGTGTCCGTGTCAATCTCACGCACCGTGTCAATCTCACGCACCGTGTCCATGTCAATCTCACGCACCGTGTCAATCTCACGCACCGTGTCAATCTCACGCACAGTGTCCGTGTCAATCTCACGCACCGTGTCCGTGTCAATCTCACTCACCGTGTCCGTGTCAATCTCACGCATCGTTTCCGTGCCAATCTCACTCACCGTGTCCATGTCAATCTCACGCACCGTGTCCGTGTCAATCTCACGCACAGTGTCCGTGTCAATCACACGCGGCGTGTCAATCTCACGCACAGTGTCCGTGTCAATCTCAAGCGGCTTGTCAAACTCACTCACTGTGTCCGTGTCAATCTCACGCACAGTGTCCACGTCAATCTCATGCACCGTGTCAATCTCACGCATCGTGTCCGTGTCAATCTCACGCACTGTGTCCGTGTCAATCACACGCGCCGTGTCAATCTCACACACCGTGTCCGCGTCAATCTCACGCACCGTGTCAATCTCACGCACCGTGTCCGTGTCAATCTCACTCACTGTGTCCGTGTCAATCTCACGCACCGTGTCAATCTCACGCACCGTGTCCGTGTCAATCTCAAGCACCGTGTCCGTCTCAATCTCACGCATCGTGTCCGTATCAATCTCACGCACCGTGTCAGTGTCAATCTCACGCACCGTGTCAATTTCACGCACCGTGTCCGTTGTCAATCTCACGCAACGTGTCCGTGTCAATCTCACTCACCGTGTCCGTGTCAATCTCACTCACCGTGTCCTTGTCAATCTCACTCATCGTGTCCGTGTCAATCTTACGCATCGTGTCCGTGTCAATCTCACTCACCGTGTCCGTGTTAATCTCACGCATCGTGTCCGTATCAATCTCACGCACCGTGTCATTGTCAATCTCACGCACCGTGTCAATCTCACTCACCGTGTCCGTGTCAATCTCACGCGCCGTGTCCGTGTCAATCTTACTCACCGTGTCCGTGTTAATCTCACGCATCGTGTCCGTATCAATCTCACTCACCGTGTCCGTGTCAATCTCACGCACTGTGTCCGTGTCAATCTCCCGCATCGTGTCCGTATCAATCTCACTCACCATGTCCGTGTCAATCTCACGCACTGTATCCGTGTCAATCTCACGCACTGTGTCCGTGTCAATCTCACGCACTGTGTCTGTGTCAATCTCACGCACTGTGTCCGTGTCAATCTCACTCACCGTGTCCGTGTCAATCTCACACACTGTGACCGTGTCAATCTCACGCATTGTGTCCATGTCAATCTCACTCACTGTGTCCGTGTCAATCTCACGCATTGTGTCCTTGTCAATCTCACGCACCGTGTCCGTGTCAATCTCAAGCACCGTGTCCGTGTCAATCTCATGCACCGTGTCAATCTCACGCACCGTGTCCGTGTCAATCTCACGCACCGTGTCAATCTCACGCACCGTGTCCATGTCAATCTCACGCACCGTGTCAATCTCACGCACCGTGTCAATCTCACGCACCGTGTCCGTGTCAATCTCACGCACCGTGTCCGTGTCAATCTCACTCACCGTGTCCGTGTCAATCTCACGCATCGTTTCCGTGTCAATCTCACTCACCGTGTCCGTGTCAATCTCACTCACCGTGTCCGTGTCAATCTCACTCACCGTGTCCGTGTCAATCTCACGCATCGTTTCCGTGCCAATCTCACTCACCGTGTCCATGTCAATCTCACGCACCGTGTCCGTGTCAATCTCACGCACAGTGTCCGTGTCAATCACACGCGGCGTGTCAATCTCACGCACAGTGTCCGTGTCAATCTCAAGCGGCTTGTCAAACTCACTCACTGTGTCCGTGTCAATCTCACGCACAGTGTCCACGTCAATCTCATGCACCGTGTCAATCTCACGCATCGTGTCCGTGTCAATCTCACGCACTGTGTCCGTGTCAATCACACGCGCCGTGTCAATCTCACACACCGTGTCCGCGTCAATCTCACGCACCGTGTCAATCTCACGCACCGTGTCCATGTCAATCTCACTCACTGTGTCCGTGTCAATCTCACGCACCGTGTCAATCTCACGCACCGTGTCCGTGTCAATCTCAAGCACCGTGTCCGTGTCAATCTCACGCATCGTGTCCGTGTCAATCTCACGCACCGTGTCAGTGTCAATCTCACGCACCGTGTCAATCTCACGCAGTGTCCGTGTCAATCTCACGCAACGTGTCCGTGTCAATCTCACTCACCGTGTCCGTGTCAATCTCACTCACCGTGTCCTTGTCAATCTCACTCATCGTGTCCGTGTCAATCTCACGCATCGTGTCCGTGTCAATCTCACTCACCGTGTCCGTGTCAATCTCACGCATCGTGTCCGTGTCAATCTCACGCACCGTGTCATTGTCAATCTCACGCACCGTGTCAATCTCACTCACCGTGTCCGTGTCAATCTCACTCACCGTGTCCTTGTCAATCTCACTCATCGTGTCCGTGTCAATCTCACGCGCCGTGTCCGTGTCAATCTCACTCACCGTGTCCGTGTTAATCTCACGCATCGTGTCCGTATCAATCTCACTCACCGTGTCCGTGTCAATCTCACGCACTGTGTCCGTGTCAATCTCCCGCATCGTGTCCGTATCAATCTCACTCACCATGTCCGTGTCAATCTCACGCACTGTATCCGTGTCAATCTCACGCACTGTGTCCGTGTCAATCTCACGCACTGTGTCTGTGTCAATCTCACGCACTGTGTCCGTGTCAATCTCACTCACCGTGTCCGTGTCAATCTCACACACTGTGACCGTGTCAATCTCACGCATTGTGTCCATGTCAATCTCACTCACTGTGTCCGTGTCAATCTCACGCATTGTGTCCTTGTCAATCTCACGCACCGTGTCCGTGTCAATCTCACGCACCGTGTCCGTGTCAATCTCATGCACCGTGTCAATCTCACGCAGCGTGTCCGTGTCAATCTCACGCACCGTGTCAATCTCACGCACCGTGTCCATGTCAATCTCACGCACCGTGTCAATCTCACGCACCGTGTCAATCTCACGCACCGTGTCCGTGTCAATCTCACGCACCGTGTCCGTGTCAATCTCACGCATCGTGTCCGTGTCAATCTCACTCACCGTGTCCGTGTCAATCTCACTCACCGTGTCCGTGTCAATCTCACTCACCGTGTCCGTGTCAATCACACGCGGCGTGTCAATCTCACGCACAGTGTCCGTGTCAATCTCACGCACAGTGTCCGTGTCAATCTCAAGCGGCGTGTCAAACTCACTCACTGTGTCCGTGTCAATCTCACTCACTGTGTCCATGTCAATCTCATGCACCGTGTCAATCTCACGCATCGTGTCCGTGTCAATCTCACGCACCGTGTCCGTGTCAATCACACGCGCCGTGTCAATCTCACACACCGTGTCCGCGTCAATCTCACGCACCGTGTCAATCTCACGCACCGTGTCCGTGTCAATCTCACTCACTGTGTCCGTGTCAATCTCACACACCGTGTCAATCTCACGCACCGTGTCCGTGTCAATCTCAAGCACCGTGTCCGTGTCAATCTCACTCACCGTGTCCATGTCAATCTCACGCATCGTGTCCGTATCAATCTCACGCACCGTGTCCGTGTCAATCTCACGCACCGTGTCCATGTCAATCTCACACAACGTGTCCGTGTCAATCTCACTCACCGTGTCCGTGTCAATCTCACTCACCGTGTCCTTGTCAATCTCACTCATCGTGTCCGTGTCAATCTCACGCATCGTGTCCGTGTCAATCTCACGCACCGTGTCCGTGTCAATCTCACTCACCGTGTCCGTGTCAATCTCACGCATCGTGTCCGTATCAATCTCACGCACCGTGTCCATGTCAATCTCACGCACAGTGTCCGTGTCAATCTCACGCACTGTGTCCGTGTCAATCTCACGCAGTGTGTCCGTGTCAATCTCACGTACAGTGTCCGTGTCAATCTCACGCAACGTGTCCGTGTCAATCTCACTCACCGTGTCCGTGTCAATCTCACTCACCGTGTCCTTGTCAATCTCACTCATCGTGTCCGTGTCAATCTCACGCATCGTGTCCGTGTCAATCTCACTCACCGTGTCTGTGTTAATCTCACGCATCGTGTCCGTATCAATCTCACGCACCGTGTCAGTGTCAATCTCACGCACCGTGTCAATCTCACTCACCGTGTCCGTGTCAATCTCACTCACCGTGTCCTTGTCAATCTCACTCATCGTGTCCGTGTCAATCTCACGCGCCGTGTCCGTGTCAATCTCACTCACCATGTCCGTGTCAATCTCACGCATCGTGTCCGTATCAATCTCACTCACCGTGTCCGTGTCAATCTCACGCACTGTGTCCGTGTCAATCTCCCGCATCGTGTCCGTATCAATCTCACTCACCATGTCCGTGTCAATCTCACGCACTGTATCCGTGTCAATCTCACGCACTGTGTCCGTGTCAATCTCACGCACTGTGTCTGTGTCAATCTCACGCACTGTGTCCGTGTCAATCTCACTCACCGTGTCCGTGTCAATCTCACACACTGTGACCGTGTCAATCTCACGCATTGTGTCCATGTCAATCTCACTCACTGTGTCCGTGTCAATCTCACGCATTGTGTCCGTGTCAATCTCACGCACCGTGTCCGTGTCAATCTCACGCACCGTGTCCGTGTCAATCTCTTGCACAGTGTCAATCTCACGCACCGTGTCCGTGTCAATCTCACGCACCGTGTCAATCTCACGCACCGTGTCAATCTCACGCACAGTGTCCGTGTCAATCTCACGCACCGTGTCCGTGTCAATCTCACTCACCGTGTCCGTGTCAATCTCACGCATCGTTTCCGTGCCAATCTCACTCACCGTGTCCGTGTCAATCTCACGCACCGTGTCCGTGTCAATCTCACGCACAGTGTCCGTGTCAATCACACGCGGCGTGTCAATCTCACGCACAGTGTCCGTGTCAATCTCAAGCGGCGTGTCAAACTCACTCACTGTGTCCGTGTCAATCTCACGCACCGTGTCCACGTCAATCTCATGCACCGTGTCAATCTCACGCATCGTGTCCGTGTCAATCTCACGCACTGTGTCCGTGTCAATCTCACACACCGTGTCCGCGTCAATCTCACGCACCGTGTCAATCTCACGCACCGTGTCCGTGTCAATCTCACTCACTGTGTCCGTGTCAGTCTCACGCACCGTGTCAATCTCACGCAGCGTGTCCGTGTCAATCTCAAGCACCGTGTCTGTGTCAATCTCACTCACCGTGTCCGTGTCAATCTCACGCATCGTGTCCGTGTCAATCTCACTCACCGTGTCCTTGTCAATCTCACTCATCGTGTCCGTGTCAATCTCACGCATCGTGTCCGTATCAATCTCACTCACCGTGTCCGTGTCAATCTCACGCACTGTGTCCGTGTCAATCTCCCGCATCGTGTCCGTATCAATCTCACTCACCATGTCCGTGTCAATCTCACGCACTGTATCCATGTCAATCTCACGCACTGTGTCCGTGTCAATCTCACGCACTGTGTCTGTGTCTATCTCACGCACTGTGTCCGTGTCAATCTCACTCACCGTGTCCGTGTCAATCTCACACACTGTGACCGTGTCACTCTCACGTATTGTGTCCATGTCAATCTCACTCACTGTGTCCGTGTCAATCTCACGCATTGTGTCCGTGTCAATCTCACGCACCGTGTCCGTGTCAATCTCACGCACCGTGTCCGTGTCAATCTCATGCACCGTGTCTATCTCACGCACCGTGTCCGTGTCAATCTCACGCACCGTGTCAATCTCACGCACCGTGTCCATGTCAATCTCACGCATCGTGTCAATCTCACGCACCGTGTCAATCTCACGCACCGTGTCAATCTCACGCACAGTGTCCGTGTCAATCTCACGCACCGTGTCCGTGTCAATCTCACGCACCGTGTCAATCTCACGCACCGTGTCCGTGTCAATCTCACGCACCGCGTCCGTGTCAATCTCACGCACCGTGTCCGTGTCAATCTCACTCACTGTGTCCGTGTCAATCTCACGCACCATGTCCGTGTCAATCTCACGCACCGTGTCCGTGTCAATCTCATGCACCGTGTCCGTGTCAATCTAACGCACCATGTCCGTGTCAATCTCACGCACCGTGTCCGTGTCAATCTCACTCACTGTGTCCGTGTCAATCTCACGCACCGTGTCGGTGTCAATCTCACGCACCGTGTCCGTGTCAATCTCATGCACCGTGTCTGTGTCAATCTAACGCACCATGTCCGTGTCAATCTCACGCACCGTGTCCATGTCAATCTCACACACCGTGTCAATCTCATGCACCGTGTCCGTGTCAATCTCACACACCGTGTCAATCTCACGCACCGTGTCCATGTCAATCTCACTCACCGTGTCTGTGTCAATCTCACGCACCGTGTCCGTGTCAATTTCACGCACCGTGTCCGTGTCAATCTCACACACCGTGTCAATCTCACGCACCGTGTCCAAGTCAATCTCACTCACCGTGTCTGTGTCAATCTCACGCACCGTGTCCGTGTCAATTTCACGCACCGTGTCCGTGTCAATCTCACGCACCGTGTCCGTGTCAATCTCACTCACTGTGTCCCTGTCAATCACACGCACCGTGTCAATCTCATGCACTGTGTCAATCTCACGCACCATGTCCGTGTCAATCTCACTCACCGTGTCCGTGTCAATCTCACTCACCGTGTCTGTGTCAATCTCATTCACTGTGTCCGTGTCAATCTCACGCACCGTGTCCGAGTCAATCTCACTCACCGTGTCAATCTCACTCACCGTGTCCGTGTCAATCTCACGCATCATTTCCGTGTCAATCTCACGCACTGTGTCCTTGTCAATCTCACGCACCGTGTCCGTGTCAATCTCACGCACCGTGTCAATCTCACGCACTGTGTCCGTGTCAATCTCACGCACCGTGTCAATCTCACACAATGTGTCCATGTCAATCTCACGCAGCGTGTCCGTGTGAATCTCACGCACCGTATCAATCTCACGCACCGTGTCCGTGTCAATCTCACGCACCGTATCAATCTCACGCACCGTGTCCGTGTCAATCTCACGCAGCGTGTCCGTATCAATCTCACGCACCGTGTCAATCTCACGCACCGTGTCCATGTCAATCTCACACACCGTGTCAATCTCACGCACTGTGTCCGTGTCAATCTCACGCACCGCATCCGTGTCAATCTCACGCACCGTGTCCGTGTCAATCTCACTCACTGTGTCCGTGTCAATCTCACGCACCGTGTCCGTGTCAATCTCACGCACCGTGTCCGTGTCAATCTCATGCACCGTGTCCGTGTCAATCTCACGCACCATGTCCGTGTCAATCTCACGCACCGTGTCCGTGTCAATCTCACACACCGTGTCAATCTCATGCACCGTGTCCGTGTCAATCTCACGCACCATGTCCGTGTCAATCTCACGCACCGTGTCCGTGTCAATCTCACACACCGTGTCAATCTCATGCACCGTGTCCGTGTCAATCTCACGCACCGTGTCCGTGTCAATCTCACGCACTGTGTCAATCTCACACACCATGTCAATCTCACGCACCGTGTCCGTGTCAATCTCACGCACCGTGTCAATCTCACGCACCATGTCCGTGTCAATCTCACGCACCGTGTCAATCTCACGCACTGTGTCATCTCACGCACCGTGTCCGTGTCAATCTCACTCACCGTGTCCGTGTCAATCTCACTCACCGCGTCCGTGTCAATTTCACTCACTGTGTCCGTGTCAATCTCACACACCGTGTCCGAGTCAATCTCACTCACCGCGTCAATGTCACTCACCATGTCCGTGTCAATCTCACGCATCGTTTCCGTGTCAATCTCACGCACTGTGTCCTTGTCAATCTCACGCACCGTGTCCGTGTCAATCTCACGCACCGTGTCAATCTCACGCACAGTGTCCGTGTCAATCTCACGCACGGTGTCAATCTCATGCACTGTGTCCGTGTCAATCTCACGCACCGTGTCAATCTCACACAATGTGTCCATGTCAATCTCACTCAGCGTGTCCGTGTCAATCTCACGCACCGTGTCAATCTCACGCACTGTGTCCGTGTCAATCTCATGCACTGTGTCCGTGTCAATCTCATGCACCGTATCAATCTCACGCACCGTGTCCGTGTCAATCTCACGCAGCGTGTCCGTGTCAATCTCACGCACCGTGTCCGTGTCAATCTCACGCACCGTGTCAATCTCACGCACCGTGTCCGTGTCAATCTCACGCACCGCGTCCGTGTCAATCTCACGCACCATGTCCGTGTCAATCTCACGCACCGTGTCCGTGTCAATCTCATGCACCGTGTCCGTGTCAATCTAACGCACCATGTCCGTGTCAATCTCACGCACCGTGTCCGTGTCAATCTCACTCACCGTGTCCGTGTCAATCTCACGCACCGTGTCGGTGTCAATCTCACGCACCGTGTCCGTGTCAATCTCATGCACCGTGTCTGTGTCAATCTAACGCACCATGTCCGTGTCAATCTCACGCACCGTGTCCATGTCAATCTCACACACCGTGTCAATCTCATGCACCGTGTCCGTGTCAATCTCACGCACCGTGTCCGTGTCAATCTCACACACCGTGTCAATCTCACGCACAGTGTCCGTGTCAATCTCACACACCGTGTCAATCTCACGCACCGTGTCCATGTCAATCTCACGCACCGTGTCAATCTCACGCACCATGTCCGTGTCAATCTCACGCACCGTGTCAATCTCACGCACTGTGTCAATCTCATGCACCGTGTCCGTGTCAATCTCACTCACCGTGTCCGTGTCAATCTCACACACCGTGTCCGAGTCAATCTCACTCACCGTGTCAATCTCACTCACCGTGTCCGTGTCAATCTCACGCATCATTTCCGTGTCAATCTCACGCACTGTGTCCTTGTCAATCTCACGCACCGTGTCCGTGTCAATCTCACGCACCTTGTCAATCTCACGCAATGTGTCCATGTCAATCTCACGCACCGTGTCCGTGTCAATCTCACGCACGGTGTCAATCTCATGCACTGTGTCCGTGTCAATCTCACGCACCGTGTCCGTCTCAATCTCACGCACCGTGTCAATCTCACGCACTGTGTCCGTGTCAATCTCACGCACCGTGTCCGTATCAATCTCACTCACCATGTCCGTGTCAATCTCACGCACTGTATCCGTGTCAATCTCACGCACTGTGTCCGTGTCAATCTCACGCACTGTGTCTGTGTCAATCTCACGCACTGTGTCCGTGTCAATCTCACTCACCGTGTCCGTGTCAATCTCACACACTGTGACCGTGTCAATCTCACGCATTGTGTCCATGTCAATCTCACTCACTGTGTCCGTGTCAATCTCACGCATTGTGTCCTTGTCAATCTCACGCACCGTGTCCGTGTCAATCTCACGCACCGTGTCCGTGTCAATCTCATGCACCGTGTCAATCTCACGCACCGTGTCCGTGTCAATCTCACGCACCGTGTCAATCTCACGCACCGTGTCCATGTCAATCTCACGCACCGTGTCAATCTCACGCACCGTGTCAATCTCACGCACCGTGTCCGTGTCAATCTCACGCACCGTGTCCGTGTCAATCTCACTCACCGTGTCCGTGTCAATCTCACGCATCGTTTCCGTGTCAATCTCACTCACCGTGTCCGTGTCAATCTCACTCACCGTGTCCGTGTCAATCTCACTCACCGTGTCCGTGTCAATCACACGCGGCGTGTCAATCTCACGCAGTGTCCGTGTCAATCTCACGCACAGTGTCCGTGTCAATCTCAAGCGGCGTGTCAAACTCACTCACTGTGTCCGTGTCAATCTCACTCACTGTGTCCACGTCAATCTCATGCACCGTGTCAATCTCACGCATCGTGTCCGTGTCAATCTCACGCACCGTGTCCGTGTCAATCACACGCGCCGTGTCAATCTCACACACCGTGTCCGCGTCAATCTCACGCACCGTGTCAATCTCACGCACCGTGTCCGTGTCAATCTCACTCACTGTGTCCGTGTCAATCTCACACACCGTGTCAATCTCACGCACCGTGTCCGTGTCAATCTCAAGCACCGTGTCCGTGTCAATCTCACTCACCGTGTCCATGTCAATCTCACGCATCGTGTCCGTATCAATCTCACGCACCGTGTCCGTGTCAATCTCACGCACCGTGTCCATGTCAATCTCACACAACGTGTCCGTGTCAATCTCACTCACCGTGTCCGTGTCAATCTCACTCACCGTGTCCTTGTCAATCTCACTCATCGTGTCCGTGTCAATCTCACGCATCGTGTCCGTGTCAATCTCACGCACCGTGTCCGTGTCAATCTCACTCACCGTGTCCGTGTCAATCTCACGCATCGTGTCCGTATCAATCTCACGCACCGTGTCCATGTCAATCTCACGCACAGTGTCCGTGTCAATCTCACGCACTGTGTCCGTGTCAATCTCACGCAGTGTGTCCGTGTCAATCTCACGTACAGTGTCCGTGTCAATCTCACGCAACGTGTCCGTGTCAATCTCACTCACCGTGTCCGTGTCAATCTCACTCACCGTGTCCTTGTCAATCTCACTCATCGTGTCCGTGTCAATCTCACGCATCGTGTCCGTGTCAATCTCACTCACCGTGTCTGTGTTAATCTCACGCATCGTGTCCGTATCAATCTCACGCACCGTGTCAGTGTCAATCTCACGCACCGTGTCAATCTCACTCACCGTGTCCGTGTCAATCTCACTCACCGTGTCCTTGTCAATCTCACTCATCGTGTCCGTGTCAATCTCACGCGCCGTGTCCGTGTCAATCTCACTCACCGTGTCCGTGTTAATCTCACGCATCGTGTCCGTATCAATCTCACTCACCGTGTCCGTGTCAATCTCACGCACTGTGTCCGTGTCAATCTCCCGCATCGTGTCCGTATCAATCTCACTCACCATGTCCGTGTCAATCTCACGCACTGTATCCGTGTCAATCTCACGCACTGTGTCCGTGTCAATCTCACGCACTGTGTCTGTGTCAATCTCACGCACTGTGTCCGTGTCAATCTCACTCACCGTGTCCGTGTCAATCTCACACACTGTGACCGTGTCACTCTCACGCATTGTGTCCATGTCAATCTCACTCACTGTGTCCGTGTCAATCTCACGCATTGTGTCCGTGTCAATCTCACGCACCGTGTCCGTGTCAATCTCACGCACCGTGTCCGTGTCAATCTCTTGCACAGTGTCAATCTCACGCACCGTGTCCGTGTCAATCTCACGCACCGTGTCAATCTCACGTCCGTGTCAATCTCACGCACAGTGTCCGTGTCAATCTCACGCACCGTGTCCGTGTCAATCTCACTCACCGTGTCCGTGTCAATCTCACGCATCGTTTCCGTGCCAATCTCACTCACCGTGTCCGTGTCAATCTCACGCACCGTGTCCGTGTCAATCTCACGCACAGTGTCCGTGTCAATCACACGCGGCGTGTCAATCTCACGCACAGTGTCCGTGTCAATCTCAAGCGGCGTGTCAAACTCACTCACTGTGTCCGTGTCAATCTCACGCACCGTGTCCACGTCAATCTCATGCACCGTGTCAATCTCACGCATCGTGTCCGTGTCAATCTCACGCACTGTGTCCGTGTCAATCTCACACACCGTGTCCGCGTCAATCTCACGCACCGTGTCAATCTCACGCACCGTGTCCGTGTCAATCTCACTCACTGTGTTCGTGTCAGTCTCACGCACCGTGTCAATCTCACGCAGCGTGTCCGTGTCAATCTCAAGCACCGTGTCTGTGTCAATCTCACTCACCGTGTCCGTGTCAATCTCACGCATCGTGTCCGTGTCAATCTCACTCACCGTGTCCTTGTCAATCTCACTCATCGTGTCCGTGTCAATCTCACGCATCGTGTCCGTATCAATCTCACTCACCGTGTCCGTGTCAATCTCACGCACTGTGTCCGTGTCAATCTCCCGCATCGTGTCCGTATCAATCTCACTCACCATGTCCGTGTCAATCTCACGCACTGTATCCATGTCAATCTCACGCACTGTGTCCGTGTCAATCTCACGCACTGTGTCTGTGTCTATCTCACGCACTGTGTCCGTGTCAATCTCACTCACCGTGTCCGTGTCAATCTCACACACTGTGACCGTGTCACTCTCACGTATTGTGTCCATGTCAATCTCACTCACTGTGTCCGTGTCAATCTCACGCATTGTGTCCGTGTCAATCTCACGCACCGTGTCCGTGTCAATCTCACGCACCGTGTCCGTGTCAATCTCATGCACCGTGTCTATCTCACGCACCGTGTCCGTGTCAATCTCACGCACCGTGTCAATCTCACGCACCGTGTCCATGTCAATCTCACGCACCGTGTCAATCTCACGCACCGTGTCAATCTCACGCACCGTGTCAATCTCACGCACAGTGTCCGTGTCAATCTCACGCACCGTGTCCGTGTCAATCTCACGCACCGTGTCAATCTCACGCACCGCGTCCGTGTCAATCTCACGCAACGTGTCCGTGTCAATCTCACTCACTGTGTCCGTGTCAATCTCACGCACCATGTCCGTGTCAATCTCACGCACCGTGTCCGTGTCAATCTCATGCACCGTGTCCGTGTCAATCTAACGCACCATGTCCGTGTCAATCTCACGCACCGTGTCCGTGTCAATCTCACTCACTGTGTCCGTGTCAATCTCACGCACCGTGTCGGTGTCAATCTCACGCACCGTGTCCGTGTCAATCTCATGCACCGTGTCTGTGTCAATCTAACGCACCATGTCCGTGTCAATCTCACGCACCGTGTCCATGTCAATCTCACACACCGTGTCAATCTCATGCACCGTGTCCGTGTCAATCTCACACACCGTGTCAATCTCACGCACCGTGTCCAAGTCAATCTCACTCACCGTGTCTGTGTCAATCTCACGCACCGTGTCCGTGTCAATTTCACGCACCGTGTCCGTGTCAATCTCACGCACCGTGTCCGTGTCAATCTCACTCACTGTGTCCCTGTCAATCACACGCACCGTGTCAATTTCATGCACTGTGTCAATCTCACGCACCATGTCCGTGTCAATCTCACTCACCGTGTCCGTGTCAATCTCACTCACCGTGTCCTTGTCAATCTCACTCATCGTGTCCGTGTCAATCTCACGCGCCGTGTCCGTGTCAATCTCACTCACCGTGTCCGTGTTCATCTCACGCATCGTGTCCGTATCAATCTCACTCACCGTGTCCGTGTCAATCTCATTCACTGTGTCCGTGTCAATCTCACGCACCGTGTCCGAGTCATTCTCACTCACCGTGTCAATCTCACTCACCGTGTCCGTGTCAATCTCACGCATCATTTCCGTGTCAATCTCACGCACTGTGTCCTTGTCAATCTCACGCACCGTGTCCGTGTCAATCTCACGCACCGTGTCAATCTCACGCACTGTGTCCGTGTCAATCTCACGCACCGTGTCAATCTCACACAATGTGTCCATGTCAATCTCACGCAGCGTGTCCGTGTGAATCTCACGCACCGTATCAATCTCACGCACCGTGTCCGTGTCAATCTCACGCACCGTATCAATCTCACGCACCGTGTCCGTGTCAATCTCACGCAGCGTGTCCGTATCAATCTCACGCACCGTGTCAATCTCACGCACCGTGTCCATGTCAATCTCACACACCGTGTCAATCTCACGCACTGTGTCCGTGTCAATCTCACGCACCGCATCCGTGTCAATCTCACGCACCGTGTCCGTGTCAATCTCACGTCACTGTGTCCGTGTCAATCTCACGCACCGTGTCCGTGTCAATCTCACGCTACCTGTGTCCGTGTCAATCTCATGCACCGTGTCCGTGTCAATCTCACGCACCATGTCCGTGTCAATCTCACGCACCTGTGTCCGTGTCAATCTCACGCACCGTGTCAATCTCATGCACGTGTCCATGTCAATCTCACGCACCATGTCGTGTCAATCTCACGCACCGTCCGTGTCCACTGTCAATCTGCACCGTGTCCGTGTCAATCTCACGCACCGTGTCCGTGTCAATCTCACGCACTGTGTCAATCTCACACACCATGTCAATCTCACGCACCGTGTCCGTGTCAATCTCACGCACCGTGTCAATCTCACGCACCATGTCCGTGTCAATCTCACGCACCGTGTCAATCTCACGCACTGTGTCAATCTCACGCACCGTGTCCGTGTCAATCTCACTCACCGTGTCCGTGTCAATCTCACTCACCGCGTCCGTGTCAATCTCACTCACTGTGTCCGTGTCAATCTCACACACCGTGTCCGAGTCAATCTCACTCACCGCGTCAATGTCACTCACCATGTCCGTGTCAATCTCACGCATCGTTTCCGTGTCAATCTCACGCACTGTGTCCTTGTCAATCTCACGCACCGTGTCAATCTCACGCACAGTGTCCGTGTCAATCTCACGCACGGTGTCAATCTCATGCACTGTGTCCGTGTCAATCTCACGCACCGTGTCAATCTCACACAATGTGTCCATGTCAATCTCACTCAGCGTGTCCGTGTCAATCTCACGCACCGTGTCAATCTCACGCACTGTGTCCGTGTCAATCTCATGCACTGTGTCCGTGTCAATCTCATGCACCGTATCAATCTCACGCACCGTGTCCGTGTCAATCTCACGCAGCGTGTCCGTGTCAATCTCACGCACCGTGTCCGTGTCAATCTCACGCACCATGTCCGTATCAATCACACGCACCGTGTCCATGTCAATCTCACGCACCGTGTCAATCTCACGCACCGTGTCCGTGTCAATCTCACGCACCGCGTCCGTGTCAATCTCACGCACCATGTCCGTGTCAATCTCACGCACCGTGTCCGTGTCAATCTCATGCACCGTGTCCGTGTCAATCTAACGCACCATGTCCGTGTCAATCTCACGCACCGTGTCCGTGTCAATCTCACTCACCGTGTCCGTGTCAATCTCACGCACCGTGTCGGTGTCAATCTCACGCACCGTGTCCGTGTCAATCTCATGCACCGTGTCTGTGTCAATCTAACGCACCATGTCCGTGTCAATCTCACGCACCGTGTCCATGTCAATCTAACACACCGTGTCAATCTCATGCACCGTGTCCGTGTCAATCTCACGCACCGTGTCCGTGTCAATCTCACACACCGTGTCAATCTCACGCACAGTGTCCGTGTCAATATCACACACCGTGTCAATCTCACGCACCGTGTCCATGTCAATCTCACGCACCGTGTCAATCTCACGCACCATGTCCGTGTCAATCTCACGCACCGTGTCAATCTCACGCACTGTGTCAATCTCATGCACCGTGTCCGTGTCAATCTCACTCACCGTGTCCGTGTCAATCTCACACACCGTGTCCGAGTCAATCTCACTCACCGTGTCAATCTCACTCACCGTGTCCGTGTCAATCTCACGCATCGTTTCCGTGTCAATCTCACGCACTGTGTCCTTGTCAATCTCACGCACCGTGTCCGTGTCAATCTCACGCACCTTGTCAATCTCACGCAATGTGTCCATGTCAATCTCACGCACCGTGTCCGTGTCAATCTCACGCACGGTGTCAATCTCATGCACTGTGTCCGTGTCAATCTCACGCACCGTGTCCGTCTCAATCTCACGCACCGTGTCAATCTCACGCACTGTGTCCATGTCAATCTCACGCACCGTGTCCGTCTCAATCTCACGCACTGTGTCCGTGTCAATCTCACGCACCGTGTCCGTGTCAATCTCACGCACTGTGTCCGTGTCAATCTCACGCACTGTGTCCGTGTCAATCTCACGCACTGTGTCCGTGTCAATCTCACGTACTGTGTCCGTGTCAATCTCACGCACTGTGTCCGTGTCAATCTCACGTACTGTGTCCGTGTCAATCTCACTCACCGTGTCCGTGTCAATCTCACGCATCGTTTCCGTGTCAATCTCACGCACTGTGTCCGTGTCAATCTCACGCACTGTGTCAATCTCACGCACTGTGTCCATGTCAATCTCACGCACTGTGTCAATCTCACGCACCGTGTCCGTGTCAATCTCACACACCAGTCTCGCGCACCGTGGCACCAACTGTAAGACTAGCATTCCCTGCATGGTGATCCTTGATGTTGGCAGAGTGGAGCGCCAAGCATCCATCTATGAAGGAGGGAGGCAAAATAGGGTGAGTTGTCCTCTCACATACCATCAATTACAGAATGACATTGACCTAGGCCTAGGAGTCATTCAGCATTCTTTACTATGGGACGTGGTGCAGAGACACCTAGATCAGGGATGAACAATGTAAAACCTTCGAAAATAAACCCCAAAAAACTTCATTAGCTATAATTTATCTTTGCAAAGAAAACATAATATACCATGTCATCAAATTTTCAGTTTTAGCTCGGACATTGGTTTCTAGGACACCTTGTCAGCTGACCTCTGGAGATAGGTTCATCAATCCTGTTGGTTAATTATCAAAGGGTCTGATTTTATCAAACAGCTATCAACCCTCCAAACGTCCTTCATTAATTACAATTACAATTATAATTACCATTATTGCCTTACTAAACTTATGCGACAATCATTCCAACAAATGGAGCGTGAAGTGATTTAATGCAACATCTCAACTGCGACAATTACAATTACAAGCCAAACAAACTTGAAACCAAAATTAATCAGCCATTGAATCTATAAACAATTACTGACCTAATAACTTGACCTCTATGTCTCAAGTAATGCATTTTAGTAATGGGCGAGCAAAATTTCTTTGTCAATCTTCACCTTATTGTATTTTGAGTAGTGACTATCTTAATCACAAACAAACTTACCCTTAAGAAAGGCTTTAAAGATTATTTAGGGGGAAAAATTGAGTTGTTCCCCCTTTTGGGGCGCTAACTTCACCGGGGTGCTACTTTTAGCGCCCCGAAAAAATTAGCGCCCCCGCGGCCGAAATTCATCGGTAGTGCACCAAGAGGGAAGCGGGGCGGTACTGGAAGCGCCCCACCTCCCTCTTGGTGCGCTGCGATGGAATATCACGGCACTACGTGCCGCAGCGCCACGTGTTGTGGCACATCACGCCGCGGTACTGCAGGCCTTCCTCCCCACCAGGGATCGGAGCGCAGCCGGCACTCCGCGGGGGGGGCTGCTGAGGAGGCCGGGGACGGCAACGGGGGCAGGTGCTGGCAGGCGGCCAGCAACAAAAATGGCCGCCCGGCACCTCGCCATTAATTAGCGCCGCCCCGGCCGCAGGTAGGCCCCCCTGACCCCGTCAGACATAGTGTCCGGCGGTAAGTCAGGGGGCGATACCGAAGATTGCGGCCAGGGCGCGAGTGGGGCGCTGCGCATGGCGATGACGTCATCGCCAGTGGTGCAGCGCTGCGGGGCGCTAATGGTTACCGCCGCCACTAACCTCCCGCTGAATTTCGCGGGAGGCGTTGGCGGCGCCACGCCCGGGCCCTCTTAGGGCGCTAATGGGAGGCGCAAAGCAACCAAATTTTTCCCCCTAAAGCTTAAAACTGGTCATCAGCAATTGGAATTCTTGATATAGTCAGGTACTAACAAGGGTGCAGTTATATCTCAGTGACATAACTAGTATAACTGCACCCTGTGCGAACATGAGACTGGTATTTGTCGAGTGAATTGGTCAGTCAGCAGACTAGAGTTATACTGCTAATTGCACCGTGTGTATACGAGACTGGTATTTGTAGAGTGCATTGGTCAGTCATCAGACTAGAGTTATACTGCTGACTGTATTCCACATTGAACTCAACAGCAAAGGAGCTGTGCTCCATCTGACTAACACACGGGTGGAAGGGGAGTAAAATGTTTGCCATTAAATTGTGCACCATGCAACTGCCACAAGAAAAGTGGTATGTTAACTAGTTTAACTATATTAATCTATGAAAATACAAGAGTTTACTTAAAAATATATTTCTTATAAATAAAATGTGTTTCAGGATGTGGTGGTTTATAAAGAGGGTAAAGCAGGCTGATGTCATTAATTCATGCCTGTGGTAGTTATTAGTTATGTGGCTTACAGCACTCTGGTTATTTTTCTGTAACCACTCCAAACTAAATTTAAACAGACTAATTTCACTATGAGGTTTAGGTCACTTCTTTAAACTTTACTATGAATACTAATAATTCACTTGAAAATGGCATAGCTGACCAATGCCATTAGTTGCATTAAAAAAGCAAACATCAATAGGGCTAAAATAGGTTGTCCCAAATCAGATCCCATCTGGTATATTGTGTTCAGTTTTGGGCACCGAACCTTAGGAAAGATGAGAACATAGGAACATATATCGGACTTGGCGGGGGGTACAACGCAGATTCACCAGAATGATACCAGGGCTTAAAGGCCTAAATTAGGAGGACAGGTTGCATAAAGTTGGTTTGTATTCCCTTGAGTATTGAAGGTTGAGGGGTGATCTAATCAAGATCTGTAAAATGATAAAGTGATTCGATAGGGTAGATGCATTATCTTAAAATTAGAGCTAGGCCATTTAGGAGTGAAATCAGAAAGCACTTTTTCGCACAAAGGGTAGTGGAAATCTGGAAATCACTTCTCCCAGAAGGCTGCGGATGCTGGGGGACAATTGAAATTTTAAAGACTGTGATTGATAGACTTTTATTAGCTAAGGGTATCATGGGATATGGAGCAAAGACGGTTAAATGGAGTTGAGGTACAGATCAGCCATGATCTAATTGAATGGCAGAACAGGCTCAAGGCGCTGAATGGCCTCCTCCAGTTCCTATGCTCAAAAGGTTGCAGCACTTGATTACCAATCAGAAGGTAATGATAGCTAGAGTCCCAAGGTCTCCTGTCACTGCAACTCACCCAACTTATTGTATTTTACTAGCTTTCAGTCGTCACTATATTGCACACTATAGAGGGGTGGGTGTGGGAGTAGGAGCAGATCACCTTGCTTCACTTGAATGTTGTGACAGCTGCCATAAAGGAGTCCTCGCCCCTGGGTTAAGATGCTATATCACTCTCAATTGGCTTAGTGAGAAAAGGCACCGCCTGGTCACATTTAATGTTGTACAGACTACAAGGTCCGAGGTTCAATCACTGAACTGTGCTGAAGATCCTGGTCTCAGCAGGCTGCACTTGGTGGACAACTGGCCCCAGCACCCCTGGGGAGAAGTAAAATCAACCAGGCTTCCTGCTGCTGATTACTATCCCGTAACCCTTGCTGGAGAGTGCGTACATGCAGTAGATGGGGAGGGGAGGATCCAGCTCAACTGTGATAATTGAATAGTCTGTGGATGCGCTGTCAGCCCCTGGGAAGCAGAAGTCAGCACCTTCAGGAAATGAGGGAACAAATGGGGACCAGGTGCTGCATTTGTGGTAATTACCAGCCAAATCACAGACAACTTCCGTTAACTGATAGTTGAGAGCATTCACTTTTTTTGGTGTACGACCTGCTGTCTCCCCTCCCCAAACCCCAGACAACGAAAAGGGACATTTACTTTGCAAAATTAGCCCGTGTAGCTGTTGGAACAGAACAATGCACCATCACAACAAATCCATATTTTTCAAAAGAAGTCCCATTAAAATATTTAAGGTTAAATGTTCCTGGGGGCATTTAGCTGATGTAGGAGGGTTGGTTTTCTTAGGTTGGGGCTGATTATCTGCAGGACAGGCCCTGGTGAAGCCTTCAACACCAAGAGGGAGTCTGCTGCTGCCAGGATGCAAAATTCAGTGGTGCTCCGGAAAACCCTTACTGTAGCCCCAGAAGAGGAGGAGGCCATGAATAAGGGGGCATAAGAGCTGGGAAGAATAGGTATGGTGCCTCCGAGAAGAACAGGAGCTCTCTCCCTCCAAAGGGTGGGGGGGGGGGGTGGGGGGGGGGGGGGGGCGGTCAGTGGCTAGGGTAGGGTTGTCCAATATAACCAATAAGGTGTAACCAAGGAAGTAAAGAACATAAAAACATAGGAGCAGGAGTCAGCAATTTGACCCCTCGAGCCTGCTCCACCATTCAATAAGATCATAACTGAACTTCTACATCAACTCCACTTTCCCGCCCTACCCTCATATCCCTTGATTCCCTCTGTGCCCAAATATCTATCGATCTCAGTCTGTATATGATGAGGAGATGCCGGTGTTGGACTGGGGTGGACAAATGTGAGAAGTCGCACAACACCAGGTTATAGTCCAACAGCTTTATTTGAAATCACAAGCTTTCGGAGCGCTGCTCCTTCGTCAGGAGCAGCGCTCCGAAAGCTTGTGATTTCAAATAAAGCTGTTGGACTATAACCTGGTGTTGTGTGACTTCTCACATCAGTCTATATACACTAACAACTGAGCATCCACAGCCCTCTGGGGTGGTGTCCTGGTGTGTCGTTTCTCCGGGTTCTGCACTTATTATGGCAGGAGGTCATTATTCACAGGATGTGGGCGTCGCTGGCAAGGCCAGCATTTATTGCCCATCCCTAATTGCCCTTGAGAAGGTGGTGATGAGCCGCCTTCTTGAACCGCTGCAGTCCACTGTAGTAGTTTTTTTGATATGACTGAGTGGCTTGTTAGTGGCCATTTCAGAGGGCAGTTAAAAGTCAACCATATTGCTGTGGATCTGGAGTCACATATAGGCCAGACTGGATGAGAATGGCAGGTTTCCTTTTCTAAAGGACATTAGTGAACCAGATGGGATTTTACAATAATCCAGTAGTTTCATGGCCTTCATTACTGATACTAGCTTTTTATTCCAGATTTATTTAATTAACTGAATTTAAATTCCCCAACTGCCGTGGTGGGATTTGAACTCACGTCTCCGGATTAGTAGTCCAGGCATGTAGATTACTAGTCGAGTAAAATAAACACTATGGGCTCGATTTTAATAGCCCTGAGGAGGCAGGTTTGGAGGCGGGTCTGCAGCGAAAATCGGGGAAAATGGCTTCAGACACCCAACCCACCTCCATCCTGCCCCCATCCGATTTTCGTGAGTGTCTGTTCAGCCGCTCCCAAACTGACCCGACTGGAACCGGTGGGACAGGTAGTTAAAGCTGTTAACTGCCTTGCTAATCCTATTTTTATAGTTGTTTCCCATTTTCGTGCTTCTGGTTCCTGTTTCCTGACTTGTCAGAAACAGGCCAGGTTCAAGGAGACGAGTTGCAGGAGGACATGATTTGTACTCATTGGTGGAGCGCTTTAAAAGCGCCCCTGAAACATGGCTGACATTCAAATGCAACAACTTTGCTGTTGTAGGTATTGGATAACATTTTGCACATCTACTGACCTTGTGAGTGTTCAAGCTGACACCCATTTGCAGTGTGACATGAATGGAATAATTTCAGGCCACTTCAACTGTGCGCTTGCAACCTTGTTGCCTCAAATGAAATCTTTAGCAAGGGGATAGGAAAAATTAATGCCCTCTCATCCTGGTCCTCATAATCGGAGGAGTAGCAGCCGCGTGGCTCAGCGCAGATCTTCCTGGGAAGAGGAGTAGGACGAGGACGAGGGGCGCCTTGCAGGCCCTGTTGTGACCAATGCACCATCCCTCCAGTTCGCTGCTGCCCGTCAAGCAGGGTATACACACTGCCAAGCCACATTAGCATAAGCTTACTCTTCAACCATAGGTGGCTACCAAAGGGCTCTGTAATTGCAGGCGACATTTGTCCAATGTCATACATCATCTCTGCTATATCCTGTTATTTCCTATCAATTTTACCATAAGCATTATAAAAGCAAGTCGCCCTGAGCCCTCAATGTGCTTTTGCCATTTCCCAGAACACAATCAATTGTTTGCCATAGTTTTTCTTTTACACATCACAAAAGGATAATAAACCAACAACAGTCAGAAAAAAAAGACAAATCGCCTAAGTGAGTCCCCTTGTGACTATAGGTGCTTAATCTTTCTCTTACGCGTGCTTCTACGTGGTGCTTCCCCTGTGGCTTCAGCAGATGTAGAGGCACCTTGCTGACTAGGATGCTGCGCCTGCTTAGACGCCTTTGGCGGGCGTCCTCTGGGTTTGGGAGCCTGGGAGGGCTCTTCAACAGTCTGCTCTTCCTGCGGCTGTGCAGGGGCTGAAACGGCCATCTCAGTTGTCTCCGCAAGTGGGTCTCTGACCGAGGGCTCCGCAGTGGCATGGTCATGTACTGAGAGGAGCCCACACTTCCTTGTGTCCTGCCAACAACACCCCATTCTCATGGATCAGCCACACCTCAGTGCTGGCAAGTGGCTGGAGAGCACCTTGCTGCACATCAGGGGGACCATGAGGACCCGTATCTGCACTGGCAGTCCTCATCAAAAGGACGTCCATGAAGCTCTGGTCTCTCTGCTCAATAGCTGCCCATTGCTCCTCCAGAGATGACATTCTATTCTGAACAGTCACCATGTTTTCCTGACTCTGGTGACTTATTTCCTCCATGGCGGTAGCCAGCCTTTCCACGGAGGCTGCCATCCTATCCATGGTGCTGCATTCATGTGCCATTGCCTCCAACACGGCAGTGCTGATGTTAGAGATGGGCTCCTCCATTCTCTCCACACTCGCACTAACCCTGGAGGCAAACCCTTCCAGAGACTCCTGCACTTGTTCCTGCATTTCCCAAGATGCTCTTTTTCTGGATGGCCCCAGAGGCACAGTGTCTGCATGCAGCTCAGCAGAGCTAGGAGATTGCTGCAACTTCTGCCGAGGACTCTCTACTGCTGTCGCTATCTCCACCATCACTTGTGCACTGTGATAGACCAGGTGTCAACACTACTCTAACTCGTGAGGGCCCCACCGAGGTGTGCATTGCTGCGCTGGTGCTGGGTGCGCTGAGTCCTGGTGACGCTGCTCCCTCAGAGGCTTCAGGTTCCTCTGAGGGGTTGTCCGGCTCTTCGTCCTGGATCGTGGGGAGAGGGCGCTCGATGGTCCTGTGGGAGAGTAAAGGCATGATTTAGACATCTGATATTGATGTAGCTGACACATCCTTTTGAGCAGATGATACAAAGCGATTCTCTATGAACATCATATTCCATTGCTTTCAGAGAGGGATGAAACTCTATTATGTCACCAACTTCTTCTAGTGTGCCCGTCTCTCCATCGCCCACTTCCAGGTCCTCGCCACCTCCAACAATCTCATTTGCAGCCTCCTCAGCACTGGTCGATGTTGCAAGGGTAGGTGTTCCTCCTCCAGTCATTGCTCTCTCCCTCTTATTGTGGGCTATCTTTTCCTGCAAGGAGGGACACAAGCGGTGTTTCAGCCACAGGGATGGAGTGAGTGTGAATAATCCCTACCATAGAAGCTTTGAGGGAGACGAAGATGGGGTAAGGTGCCAAGAGGAAGGTAGCTCCCTGTGCGTTGTTAGTTGTTGTCACTGCATGACAGTGAGAGCGAGTCTAAGGGGTGCATAGGCAGGATGCTGAAGTGATTCAGTGCAGAGACAGAAATGGATAGGTAAGAGAAGTAAGAGTAAGGTGGGATGTGAAGGAGGAGGCTTACAACGCAGAGTGTTGGTGATGAGAAGAGAAGGGAAGCAGATTGAAGGCAAGTGTGATGGGATACTCACTTTTGATGTTCGCACAAGGTCATTAAACCTTTTTCGGCACTGGATCCATGAGCGTGTATATATGGACCTTGCGCTCACCTCCTGAGCAATGCGCAGCCAGGCTGCCTTGGTCTGCTGAGGAAGCTTCCTCCGGCCATCAGGAGGGAAGAGAATCTCCCTGCACCCTCTGACAGCATCCACAAGAACTTGGAGGGACTCATCATTAAAACGAGGAGCTGCCGTGCCTCTGGAAGAAGTCATTGTGTATAGAACAATATCAATGAGTCCAGGAATCCACAAGAGAAAGGCTTAGGCTGAATGGCAGCTTTAAAAGCAGCTGCTATGATGATGTCATCAGAGGCGGCCAGCCAACCCGATCCCACTCATTGGACCGGCCAGCGCGCCTCATTGAAATCAACAAGCTCCCTGAATCACAATTGGACATCAGCAGTTGTTCCTGCCGGAAGCGCCTCCCGAACCCGCCCACCACGCAACCCAACTCCAACCCTCCTCGGGAATTAAAATCGAGCCCTAATGCTACCGTACCCCAAAAACACAGGAACACTGGGAATAGGAGGAGGCCATTCATCCCCTTGTGCCTGCTCTGCCTTTCAATTAGATCATGACTGATCTGCACCTCAACTCCATTTTACTAACTTTGCGCCATATTCCTTGATAACCTTACCCAACAAAATTCTATTGATTTCAGTCTTGAAACTTGAATTGTCCCAGCCTTTTGCAATGCATACTATGCAATGATGTAAATCATGTCACAATGTTAGGACACGATTCCTACGATACAACAGTGATTACAATTCAAAGGCACTTCATTAGCTGTGAAGCGCTTTGGGACATCCTGAGGTGCTGAAAGGTGCTACACAAATGCAAATCTTTCCTTCTTTTTCTTCATGTGCCATGCCACACATAACACCTCCAGCAGCCCACTGGCACAATTACTTTTAGAAGTTGCAACAGGGACATAACTCATTGTGAGGAAAGTCTAGATCATTGTACCTGCAGTGAGGATTTTATTGTTTTAATTCCTTTATTTCCAGCCAGTGCTCGTTGGAGACAGTTTACTGAATAAAAGTAAGTTCCCTCCTAGAAGCTGGCAGCTGTCCTTCATTCTGCCAGTGCATTTAACACTTCTTTTAGCCTCAACCTGTCACATTAACACCACCTCTTGCCTTGATCATCTCTTAATGTCTCTCAATGTCTCTTAATCTCTCCTTTTGTTCTTTCATCCCCTCCCCCTTTTCCCAGCTTTATCCATGCCTTAAATCTATTTCATTTTCTGCTATTTCCAGTTCTGACGAAAGGTCTTCGACCTGAAATGTTAACTCTGTTTCTCTCTCCACGGATGCTGCCTGGCCTGCTGAGTTTTTCCAGCGTTTTCTGTTGTTATTTAAGTCCAGAGGTAGTTGCTCTCTCAAACACCACAACTCAAGCAAGATGTGGAGTTACCTCTGCTCCTTCCTTCTTTCCTATTGTTGGCCAGTGAGTCTCCTCGCCCCTTCTCTTCTACCTCTGCCCTATCCTACCTCTCGCCTTCTCTTCTACCTTTCCCCTTCTCTTCTACCTCTGCCCTATCCTGAACCATCTGTTCTTTCCATTTTGACTGGAAAAAAAAATCCCAGAAAACACAAAGGGTCAGTATTAAAATACCAATATATTTTCACTGATGTCCACAGTATGGGGTATTGTGCCGTGAAACCCAGATGCCTGTACAGCAGGAAGATGACAATACAGAATGCAGCTCTGTGGTGCAGATGTTCCATTTTTCCAAGGGAACAGTGCTGAATAAAAATGTCATTTCTAATCAATGCCTTTTCTTGCAGATATAATTTTATTTTGCAATGATTACTAATTAGAAATATCCAGTTCATGTCACCATATTTCATATGTTGATAACATACAATATGCGTGAAAGACACAACATCCACCTTTATTAAATCTCACATCTGTAAACTTCAATGGACGGTAGTATATTTTTATAATGAGGCACAAAGGTTTAAAACTACTGAAAAACATTTGTTTTCAGGTACAACAGTATGAGCATTTGGAATTCAGATACCCACTTCATAATATTAAAAATAACAACTACACAGGACCCCAAGAGCTCGATCTAAGATTGAATCCAATGTACCATTGCCCCAGCTTCAGAAGAGCAAGTCACGGCCCACCAAATATAAACTAACCTAATACACTAACAAAGGGATTATCTTTTATTAAAACTTTTTGAACTCAGGATTTTATGTTTATTATAACACAACTTTCAATAGAACCAATGTTGGCAGCAGAGGTGGGGAGGGAAGTGGGGCTAACTGAATAGCTCTTTCTAATGGGGCAAATGGGCCTCCTTCTGTGCTGTAAGAATCTATGAAGGCATGAAGAATATATGTCCTTAAAGGCTTAATGGATCCTAAACTGAAAATAAGGCTATAAAAAAAGCTTTATATTGGAATTTTCTCATTACTTTTGTATTTATGACATAAATTCACCCCCATACAGCACAAGTCAAACTTGATGAAATATCAGAAAGTTGCGCTATTTTAACCCTTTCTGATCCAGAAATTTCAGCAATTTCCTTCTTTCTTTTAACCTTGTGGGTATGCACAGCTGCTTTAGGCAGGAAAGAGTTAATGGACAATTATCTCTGGCTTTACTTTGCTCCATTTAACGAAAGAAAAACATCCCAGCAGAAAAATACCATCATTGAAAGGGCGACGCCACTTTAATCAGCCAGAGAAAGATTCTGGATGAAGAACTGAAGATTTGTACAGACTCAGTGACAACAAAAATAAACGTTTCACAAATTGTGATACTGCTCCAAACTGGCAAAGCTCCAGTACAGCAAACTGCTGCACGGCAGTGATAGAATAATGAGAGGCAGTGCAGACATAGAGATGACTGGGGTCATGTGCTGTTGACATGTTAGATGGGGGTATTTAAGTGCCAGAAGTAATGTTACAGATACATCACAAAACTTGATCTCATTGGGACCTTCAGCTCAGCTTGCTGTACTTCGACATCTGGCAACAACTGGATGACAACTACAAATCTACCATGATGCATCTAAATTATGAGCAAGTTTTCTTCAATAAAACATTTTCAATGTCAATTTTACCTGTTGTTTAAAGCAGCTGAATGTGTTAATTTAGTTCTACTGTTTTTCCTTTAAGCAAAAATGTAAAGCAGATATTTGAAATACAAACCCTCCAGGGCTCTAAATTAATTACTTCTGTTTTAAAAATGACGGTAGAGAATAATGTATGCCTGAGAGTGTTTACTGGGCAGTCATTTCATTGAGGCGTTCAAGTGTAATCATAAGACATGGGAGCAAAGCAATATTTAATACAATTTCTGCCTACTCTCCTGGAGGCACTGCTTCACCCAGGGCTAACTGCAGAAACCAGTATCCTCTCATCCTCTCATACCGCACCCACGTATCTATACCTCAGGTGTGAGACTAGACAGTGAGTGTCATCAGGCAACATTACTGTAGAGGACTCCCCAGCCGGATCCTGTCCTTATCTGAATTCTAGGTCTGCACACTTTCCAGCAAGTGCCACCAAGTTGCGTTCAGAAACGGGAACCTCGGCTAGTTTCCCCCAGCTGTGGTCCGGGGCACTGAGTGAAGCTATTATACCACGATGGCTGCCATCAGCTACCTCAGCACACACCAGGAATTTCAGCAAACTTATTTCCATAACACAATCAGCATCCCATGTCCTTTCATCGATCTGGTTGACAGTGGAGATGCAAATACTGGCACTTGGTGCAAAGCTGACTACAGGAGTTATTTGTCTGTCGAAGCTATGGCTAAGACAAAGGGAGAGAAAAGCTGGTTAATGCTCTCGTATCAACAGTAATATTTGGCTGTTTAAAGGCAATGCTCTTTTTGATGGACATCTACTAGCAGATCTCCCTTGGCATTGCTCATGATAGGTTCTCACCCCCCACCATCCCCAACTCCCTCCCCTGAGTTTTGAGTCTCTCTCATTCTGTCCCTCTGAACTATTCATGTGTCACTCTTTCCCTGGTCTCTGTTTCTCTCTCACCTAAATTCTCACCAGTGATGTCTCTATTTTCCTCAATCTCTTCCCATCTTTCTGCCACCTGATCTATTCCTCGATGTCTGCCCCCATCTTTCCATCTTGGTCCAATCACGTCACGTCTGTCTACTACTCCTGATCGCTCTGTTATCCCCATCTCTGTCACTCTGCCGAAATTGATCAAATGAAATACTGTTCCTGCAGCACAGTTGGGAAACTGGGGTCAATGCCAATTGAGTGAAAAAGTTGAAAGACTGTCTGTGTCTGCAGCTCACAACATGGGGAAAGGCAGCTTAGACAAAGAAATCATTTAATCATTTAATCTGTCTCCCACCAATAACTTGGGGGCAGGCCCGCTGAAGAGAGAATTACAATGGCGACAGTGCCACCAGAGTTTGGAGATGAGACAAGGAGCAGGGAGGATCAGAGGCTACAGGTAATGACCCAGCCAATTAGAGGCAGGTTAAGTAAAAACCAGGATTTAAAGCATTACCAAGGTTTAACAAAGTGTTACGCCTAGACATGAGAAAATGTCACAAAATTATGATCCAAATTCGTGAGACAGGAAGTAAGTATGAAACCAGTAAGTGTGTGCAGTCACAAGATTTGTAATATATTATAGATTTTTCTAAATTGCTACAAAAAAACAAAACTGTATCTGTACCTATATTTATGCACTTTATTCCTAAACATTGCCATGAAGTCGGACTCCTAATAGATTATACATAAAAAGTCAAAATATTAACTAAATCAAAACATTTTCTTTAAAACCCAAATAAAGTCTTTTGTCAGCGAATGGCTTAAACTAATAATTATACCAATAATTATTATTAGCATCTTTTTTCATCTTCCCCTCCCGCTGATTTTCTCTCTTGTTCTTGAGGTGTGGACACATGCTGGAGGAGCTTCACAAGCCCCAGCTATCTCCACGAACCATTCTCAATCTGCAAAGATAGCTGGTGTCAAAAGACTGTTGAGCCCTTGCAAGCACCACAGCTGTGTTCAATCCTCCCCTTATCCAACCTTCTCAAGGGAAATTAGGGATGGGCAATAAATGCTGGCCCTTGCCAGCGACGCCCACATCCCATGAACGAGTTAAAAAAAAAATCCAACCTCCCCATACAGACACACATGGTGCTTTCCAGCAGGGGGTCACTGGATAGTGATGGGGAGCAGCACACAGGCCCACCATGGGGCAGTGACGGGAGTAGCAGCACCCTTTCTGATGCCTCAGCTCAGATCAGCTAACTCAGCACTGGTGGGTACTGCACTTGGGACCCTCCCGGTTTGTATGGCTCAGTTCCACTCTCAGTGGCGCACTGATCAACTAGCCAGCAGAGGAGTTGCTAGTATTTGTTTCAGCAGTCAAAATACAAAACAAGCACATCAATGAATGTGAGGTTACCTTGGAGGGCATGGCCCCAGGTTGCAGACTTTAAGGAGCTGTGGGGGGCGCCGATGGATGATGCATAGACTTTCATCCTGCTGTCTCTCGGGTTTGTTTATTCAGGCAAACCACAATCGCCTCTTGGACACCTAGATGGAAATTATAACATCAATCAATTTTCAGAAAAAGAAGCAAAAAGGGCACTCAGAACTCAAAGAATTAATGACAGATAGATTACTGATCCCAAGCAGATAGTCAATAGTCTTCCAACCAATGTTTCCTGTACATATCATAAGTAATGGTCTAAAGGCATCACCTCCCCCGCCCCAAAGGCACATTTTCAGCATGACTCTCTTTATAAGTCCCCTTATCTAACTACCTTTAACTTACCTGTGTTCTGCATTATATCAGCAGCTGCCTCTCATGTTCTTTTTTGAAACAGTGGCGCCAAAATAATATACTTAAGACAGAAGGCTCACTCACAGATACAATATTTGATTTTCCTGGCCTCTGATATAAATTCTACAGAATAGTTTTTAATTCTAATTTTTTCAGCAAATGCATAAGATGCATGCAGAGTATTTCTAGCTAGGAAACTTGGACGATGAGAGTTCTGCAATTGTCTATGAGCAATCTTTGGTTGTTTAGGTGCTGGGGGCAATAATCACGCCATCAGCTTTGCACCAGTGTAGCTGGTTCTCATGCTTTGTTCATCATTTACTTTCTTTTATTGATGTATCGACTGCGGCAGCAACTCATTGTCCCTTTGTCCTTTAACACACTACATTCTCCTTCAAACTTTTTCTATTCTATCTTTTTGTAAGTAGATTCTAGTATTTGCAGAAGGTTTCAGTATACATTGGAATTCCATCCTCAATCTAGAGAAACATCCAGAAGGAAGAACAGCTGGAAAGTTGATGTGCAGAGGAGGACTTCATTTGAAGAATGGGGGCTAACACTTCTGTTTAGTATTAGTTGTAATTTAATTCTTTCTTTGCATACCATTGGCAGACGTCTGAAAGTACAGGACCACTTTAAGCTAAAACATTCCACTGAGGTTGAAACAGGAATGCTTGCTGAACGTGTGTAGATTACTCTCTGTGCTGGTGTCAAGATCTGTAGCTATACTTTCCCCCTTTTAGACTAATTCTTGGATATTTTGATGGTTACCAATTTTCTTGTGGCTGATTTTGTCAATAGAGGAAATGACAGGTAAATTGGGAGATCATCAGCTGCCATAATAATGGTTTCTTCCTATTACTGAATCATCTAAATTTCCACTTTAGTATAAATAGTGAATATTTTATGCAGCTGTGGAGAGGACAAGAGTGCACAACCTTTCAGAAATGGCCATCCAATTCAGAAGGTCAGATTTACTGACCAGGACATGGATGTTTGAGGACATAAATGATCTCTCTGGTGCTGCAGGACTGTCCACGTGGACACAGCAGGGATAAGGAGGCTAGTTTTTACTTTTGGCCAACCGACCAGTGGAGTGTAACACGTGCGTGGAGCGTGTAATTCACGGGCGGAGCATGTAATACACGGGTGGAGTGTGTAACGCTCGGGAAAGAGGCCGACCGCTTGTTTCAAGCAGGCGCTTGGCCCAATCCGCGGTAGGTCCCTGTGAAAGACAAAGCGGGGCAATTGTTGGGGTTCATGGGGCAGTAAGGTACTGACCTCCATTTTTAGGCCCTTACTGCCCATTAATGCTGATTTCCCCAAGTGAGTATCAGCCCCAAGGAGCGTGAAAATGGATGAGAGACCAGATGAACTTGCGGTGCAGTGGAGCAAAGACCTGTAAGAAGTTGCATGCGAGACCACCAACGTATATCTGCGCTATTACTGTGAAATATCAACAAAGGACAGATATGCTCATATGATGACATGCAAATAAAACATTATCAAGTTAAAGGCTTTGTTTTTACGAACTGAGAAATAAGTGAACTTAATTGTGCCAAAGTATCGGCTCCTAATATGGGGATGGTGGACAAATATACATTATAAAGTTAAAAGAGCTTGCTTTCACTTACTGAGAAATATCTGAATTTCACCTGCCAATTGGCCCTGCTTTAATCCATATTGCTCTTATTGCTAAAGGCATTATGTGACACATAATCAGAGGCCGAGGACAGTAACAGGTGGTGGAGATTTCCAGGAAACACCATTAATTGCATGTGGAAAGGGGAGAGGGCTTTGAAGAGGTTGGGCCTGATGAGTTTGGAGAGTTGCGGAGACAGACGTGTAAACCAAGTGGCTGCACCATATTAAACATAGATTCTTTGATTTGCTCCGTATGAGCAACAGTTGAAAGGTATAGCTCTTCCATTGTTCACACTGATTGTGCACAACCTCTCACTAGTTCATGCACTGGCAAGCTGTATTGGGTGGAGGCTGACCAAACCTAATTTAATATGGGGTCCTTTTGGCCAGTAGAGCTGACTTTCATCTCATTAGCTTTGGGCTTGATTCAAATCTAGATCCCAGAGTTAGGGCAGTGCTAATCGTCTACCCCTCCCATGTATATCCTGGAATTCAGGGCACTGCATTGGGCTTTCATACGCTCAACAATGAAATGAGGAAGATTTCCTCTGTGCGCTATGTATAACAAACCAGAACGGCTTTGCAAATTAATCACACATCCTGCACAAAGGAAAGAGTCCAGCACATGACTAAATAAGCAATGTGTCTCGAACCAGCTTGTGTAAAAGTTGCAGCACTGTGGTTTTCCACATGCCCTGCACCAGTGCTGAAGGCATTCTGACATTAGTCATGTAAGTTAGTGCTTTGAGTTTCAGTGAAATTAGGCAGAGTTTGGAATGAACAGTACTGTGTAACTGAGTAGGATATATTTTGATTAAAAACAAATGAAAATTAAAGGGCTCATTTTTCAGAGTTGGCCTGAAGCTTATTTTATACCACTTCCTTTATTTAGAATTGCAGCTGATATAAAATTCACAGTCACACATAAACCCTAGGCCTAAAATGCTAAAATACTTCAGATAATCTTTGCAGCTGTAATCTTTGACACCACTGCCTCTCCTAATTTGGTAACATCTGAAATTTTGACCAATTGGCATTGAGTTTCCGGATGCAAGTCATTGATGTAAGTGGTCCTGGGACATCCCCCTCAGTCCATCCCCCTAGCCTGACATTACCCATCTAACCAGTACATGTCGTTTCTACCATTCAGTCAATTTCTTATCCATACCAAAAATCTGCCATGAATCCCCATAGCTTTGAGCTTAATTAGTAAGCAACCTTTCATGTAGATCTTTATCAAATGCTTGTTGGAAATCTAAGTACGCGATGCCGTAGAGTTTTCCACAGTCAATTTGGGTTGGCACTTCCTTAAAGAAGTCAAGAAGGTTGGTCAGGCAGGATTTGCTTTGTCTAAAGCCATGTTATCTGCTGTTTACTAGGTTGCTGTTGCACAGATAATCCTCAGGCTTACTCCTGATAATCGATTCTATTATTTTACATGGAGCTGAAGTAAGACTAATGGGTCTGTAGTTGTCTATATCTGCACTGTCACCCTGTTTGAATATGGGCCCCACATTAGCCTGCTTCCAATCTACTGCTACTTCCATATTGACTCCCTCATAATGATTGTCAGTGTCTCACAAATCTCCTCTCTAGTCTCTCTCAACACGCTGATATAAGTACTATCTAACCCTGCAGATTTATTTGTTTCAAACCCTCTCAGCTTGTCTGGACTTCCATCTCATTTATGCCAAAGTCTTGATTCTCTTTTTTGGGGGAGAGCATGCTGTTCATGTCTTCACTTGTGAATACTTTGAGGAAGTAGTCACGCAGAATATTTACTACCTTGTGCTCATTGGCAGTTTCAAGCATCTTTTAAAGTTTTTACCTCTTCTCTGATGGTCTTCTTGCTATTGTAGTACTGAGCATGGTTTATATTATATTTTGCCTTTGCATGACTAGCGTTATTCTTTCAAAGGACTTCATTTTGCCTCATACTGGAATAATTTACCAACTCTAGACTGCTTGGGTTTCCCCAATTTATATCGGGTTGATTGAACTCACCCAATAAAATAAATCACAGACCCTCTTTACTTATTTCTGGAGTAAACTGTCCTTCTTGTCTTGACCTTGATCTTGAGGTCTTAGCTTGGATTTCTATCCAAAGTAGATCTTTCTGTAGCCAACCTCCTCCCTCAGGATCAACTTAATTTACCTCCTTGTTGTCCCTTACATGTGTCACCCTCTCCATTTCTGTCCTTCCTCAACACGCTATACCCTTGAATGTTAAATTAATTTCCTTTCTCTAAGTTTAGCTATGTTTTTGATATTTCCACCGTATTGTAGTTATCTATTGCCACAATTGCCTTCAGTTCTGTTATCTTATTTCTAATACTTCTAGCATTAATATAGATTTATCTTCTTTCATGTCCCCTCTTAGTGTCAACTTATCCTGGGGCTCTTAGATGTACTGCTTTCTTGGTCAAATGCTTCCTCGATGTTGAGAGCAGTGTTTCTTGATGACACTATTGGTAACTCCTTCCATCACCGTAGTGATGATTGGGAGGAGGCTGATCGGACAGTAATTGGTCAGGTAGATTTATCCTGCTTTTTTGTGGGTATAACATACTTGGGTAATCTCCAACATTGTTGGGTAGATGTCAGTGTTAGTTTGGCTGGGGAAGCAGTGAGCTCGGGTTCCCAGGTCAGCACTATAGCTGAGATGTTGTCAAGGCCCTCAGCCTTTGCTGTGTCCAGTGAAATGAGGTAAAAGAAGTAACAAAGCAAAGGGGTTTAGGGCAGGAGAAGGACTGAGGCAGCTGAAGACTCTGCCACAAGCTTTGTTAGTGCTACTCTGCTGCTGCGACCTCCGTACACATATTTGTTACCTTCACGATTTCTCCAAGAGGCCTGCCTTTACCCTCCTGAGCTCCATCCTATAGGAATTAATTGTCACGTAACTAGTAGAAGCATATTCCAGGGCAGGGCTACAAGGAGATACTGCCATTCTTTGTATTATTTATATTATCTAAAACTACATGTCTGCATAGAAGATGTCATCTATTTTGAGAATGGGCCAGCAGTATTTAATTTAAATAGTTTCCTGTGTAAATATTGTACCAATGGGAAGTACTAAAGATCTGAATGACCTAATTGTGGATATTCCATCGCACTCCCTGTGCAAAGAGAGATTACAAGCATCTGCATACTTCAGGAAAGAAACTGTAATTGTTTTGTGACACGTGACGACAGTTGCATCTATTCTAAGCCCCAAGTGGAGGCCAAGTGGGTGACCAGGTCTTTCTGAATTGTACCTCCTTGAGGTCAGAGGTTGCTTACTTGGTATCAGTGCCTGTCTCTGGAGACAGTGAAAGTATACACTTACACTGCCATGTTCCTGTGCCTCAGTGGCTGCGTTATATCTGCATCTACATCCCATACGCCTTTTACACTCTTCACAAAGTATTCAAAAAATAAAAGGAAAGATCACACCTAACGGGAGAATTCCACTATCACCGAGTGAGTAAACTGCAACAGAGAGGGCTGTTGCTTGAGAATTCAGAATTAATCAATGCTTCCTACTCAGCTTAACACACTTTTAAATTAACTACTGCTATTAAATTCTGCATTAAAATATTTCTTCTTGAATAATTTTAAATTCCCTGTTAAAGATGTTTACTGTGATTTTAGAACGAGATTCAGTAATCAAAGATTTCCTTGCTGGTTAGCAGAGTTTAAAATCTCTTCAGTAGTTAAAGTATATTGGGATTTCATAAGCATTACTGAAAGCTACTGAACATATACCAGTCTACTCACCGTGTTTGACACCTGATTCAGTGGTACTGCATTACAAAGTAGTGCAACCATATCAGTCTCCCTTCTCTTGTTTCTAAACTAGGGCAGCTCCATTCTCGCTCACAAAAGTAAAATACTGCGGTTGCTGGAAATCTGAAATAAAAACAGAAAATGCTGGAAATACTCAGGCAGCTCAGGCAGTATTTCTAGCGTTTTCTGTTTTTATTCTATTTCCTCACTGTTGAGTGTATCTGTTTGGTTAGGTGAGGAGTGAAGGGCATTCAACTGGGGTGAAGTAAAAAGCGGATAATGGGGCTGACAGATTGAGATGGTTTAGGAGTCAGGAACTGACAAATACTCAGCAATATACATTTTTTTAAAGGATGATTAGATAGCTTTACCATGTTTAGTAATATTGGGGAAAATAGATTTGCCAGACAGTTTCTTACCTCCTGCACATGATTCCGAGCACTCCGTGAATCCCTCATAATCCCAGTCATACAGCTCATCAAAGTCCTGTAGATTGGTATACAATAAATCTGCTTCTTCAAGGTCGTATTCTACAGTTTCCCCACTGCATGGGCCTGTGTAGCAGGCTCGTTCTGTCTGCGGTTTGGTGCCTGCACACTCATCATCTGGCAGGTCTTCTACCGACTGGGAAAAGGACAGGAGCACTTGGCATGTGACCTTGCGACCCTGAGCACCAGCTCCACACGTTGTGCTACATGGGGACCAGGGCTGCGGAATAAACCTGAGAATGCATTGAGTGCGATGTCAGCCAGCAGAAATAATAACAAACCTTCTAAAACCTTTTATAGAAATAAGAGAGATTATACCAATACCTTTCAGATATAGCTAAGATTAAACTAATATTTTTTTTTACAGAAAGAGAGATTATATATATATTTAAAGTTTCAGATTATACCAATATATTTCACAGTGGACCTCAGATGCCTGGATAACAACTTAAACACTTGAAGAAAGAGGTAGATGAAATTTTCGAAATGTCCTGCCTGCTATATAAACACTGCTGCACTACTTCCAATACAATGGCATCACTTTCATATCCTTCGTTGTGCCTTTGAGACTAGCTATTCCAACCTTTGAGAGAGGGATTGATGATAGTAAAGAAAGAAAGACTTGCATTTATATAGTGCCTTTCACGACCACCGGACGTCTCAAAGTGCTTTACAGCCAATGAAGTACTTTTGAAGTGAAGTCACTGTTGTAACGTGGGAAACGCGGCAGCCAATTTGCGCACAGCGAGATCCCACAAATAGCAATGTGATAATGACCAGATAATCTGTTTTTGTTATGTTGGTTGAGGGATAAATATTGACCAGGACACTGGGGGTAACTCCCCTACTCTTCTTTGAAATAGTGCCATGAGATCTTTTACGTCTACCTGAGAGAGCAGACGGGGCCTCGGTTTAACATCTCATCCGAAAGACGGCACCTCCGACAGTGCAGCACTCCCTCAGCACTGCACTGGAGTGTCAGCCTAGCTTTACGCGCTCAAGTCCCTGGAGTGGGACTTGAACCCACAACCTTCTGACTCAGAGGCGAGTGTGCTACCCACTGAGCCACAGCTGACACTGTACCTTTAAAACAAAATCCAATTTTTTGGCCTTCACTCCTGAAGACAGTCCACTCTTGGGATCCTGTCCCACGGCATTCCCGTACCTCACCCACATTGCCATTAGTCATGAGTGAGCCTAGACAGTCTGTGTTAGCAGGCAATTTCATGATGCAGGTATCACAGCTAATCCTGCCCCTGCCCTAAACTGAGGTCCATATCTGTGCACTTTCCAGTAGTGGATCATGGCCGGGGGCCGGGCGGGGGGGGGGGCGGGGGAGCTGGGTAAATTCCCCTTCCTAATTTAGGGAGATGAGGAATAATTTTTACCTTCACCTTGATCGAGTGAAGCGGATCATCCTGTAGTTTTAGAACAGAGCCGATTATCATACCATTGCCATGGGGCAGGTTGTACAATGGGTGAACGACCCACTCCGCCAGATTACTGCCCAGGTAGTGAATATAATTGTATCATCCCACCACTACTATAGATGAAAGCAGATAATTCAACACAGGTCAAAGGTTAAAGCTGGGATCTTGCTGCTCTTTATTGCTTAGTATCACATCTCATGGTGCAACTACCCACTGTGGCAGTGGAAACCAGGCGTGGAGGCAGTTTAAATGGAATGGGGGGGGGAAATCAACTCCTTTCCCTCCCCCATCTGACCAACTCCAATTTTAACATGCCTCCCGCAGCCAAAACCCCCCTGGCTGAAATGGTTACTGCTGTTTGTGGAAAGTCACTGGTGAAGAATGGCTTCTGACTTTGTCTACATCATAGTCACTTCATTTCAGTCATTCATTAAAGATCAAATTCATGGAAATCTACAAAAAATGTAACTTGCTCGCATTATTCAATGAAAGCAACGTATTTACAGCACTTTTTTAAAGTCTGAAAAAGAAGAATATTTGAACCCTTTTATACCGTGATAGTTTCTGCAGAAAGAAAAATCACAAATACAATCATTGCATGTGAAATGATTCCAGTTCTGCTAACTTTGGGAGAGCAGCGGTCACATGCTTGGACTGGAAACAGTTCAAACCATTTCTGAAAGTCGGCATGAGCAATGTATTCTTTCTGTCCTGGATTCCATTCACAGACTGCCTCCTATAGTGAGCAATAACGAAATAAGACCACAAAAGAATTTACTGCAGTTCTGAGACCCAAGCTCCAGACTGTGTGTTTGTTCAATTCACATTCCAGCAACAGACCTCATCAGCTTCAGCTGTACACATTCTACCTTCAGCTCACACTTACATGGAGCGGTCAATATCCTATGCTAACACAAATTCTGCAGCAAGAGAGCAAGATCATTCCATATTGTGAACACAATGAACATTTTCTCAATAGCACCTGCAGTAATCAACTAGCACTTTGAAAATGGAAAGTAACAAAACACTATCCATTGAAACTCTGATTTAACTGCACTGCTTACCTATAACTTTTACCTGCTGCCAAATGCATGGGCAGGAAACATCTTTCTGCGCGCACGTGTGTGTGTGTGTGTGAAAATATGTATGCAGATGTCAATCTTAAAGGGACACTACTTCACGATGTTTGGCAAATGTTATTTTTGTTTTGAGAGTGAGAAGAATCATGCTTTGTTTTAGTCACACTATGTAATGTGCGGTTGACAACAGGATACAATTTGACGTTACTTACACTATTGATTGTGCATTTGTTGAGCCACAGATTTTAGGAAAAGGGTGCAACTTTATACAATCAGAGGTGTACAAGATTATGAGGGGTTTGGATAGGTTAGACGGGGAAAGGCTGTTCCCACTAGTTGATGGTACAAGGACTAGGGGACACAGATTTAAGATTTTGGGCAAGAGATACAGGGCGGACGTGAGGAAAAACTTTTTTGCGCAGCGAGTGGTGAAGAAGTGGTGGAAGCGGACACACTCAATGTTTTCAAGGGGAGACTGGATAGGCACTTGAGGGAAATAAACTTGCAGGGTTACGGGGATAGAGCGGGGGAATGGGACATGACTGGACTGCTCTACAGAGAACCAGCACGGACTCAATGGGCCGAATGGCCTCCTTCTGTGCCGTTATGACTCTATGGAGGAGAAATTCAGTATCGCCCCGTTTGGAGCGCAATTATCGGCCGGGCGCAAAGATTAGCGCCTGGCGCTAATTATCGCCTCCGACTGCAAACTTGACTTTTATCGCCCCTGGAGATGATTGGAGCGCTAAATCAGGCGCTACACATCTGTCTTAAGGCGCAAAGGCCGAGGAGCGAGGCGCTAACTCAGAGCGCTGGCGAAGCTCATGTGATGTCAGTCAGCAATGGAACACAGACACAATGGCCCCGGCCAGTTCTTAAAGGGGAGGGTTGATCTTGCTTTCTATCTACATCCTGCTCATTGCAGCCTTGAATCTCGGCCTGGAGAGACCTGTACATCAAATCTGCTGGAAAGAACAATGGAGAGGCCCAGGGAAAGAGCTCAGAGTGCAGCCCCCACAGTCTCTTCTAAATCGATACAAGGAAGGGCAAATCAAAATGAACCTGCAAAGTGCTGCTCAGTACCCAAAACTCCTTCACACAACGTTGAATCTCTCCAGAAGTCTCTCTCTCTCTCTCAGAATGCGTGGTTCAAAAATGTCGCCAACAAAAAAAGGCAGGAAGGCGGTCGCCTTTAAATAGCGCTCCCCCAGTCCCTTCCTGACTGCAAAACGCTCCCCTCAACCTGTCGTTGCTAGCGGCAGGCGGTAAGGCAGGGGGCGCCACTCAATATCCGCTCCGGGGCGTTGCACACTCGACTGACGTCACGATCTGCCGGCGCAGGAGATCGTGGCGGTACTGTTTAGCGCCGCCGCAAAATGTCTAGTTAATTCCGCGAGCAGCGCAAAAATCGCCGCACCCAGGCGCTAGTTGCTTTGCACCCCATTAGTGCCCTCTTAAGGCGCTAACGGGAGGCGCAACCAACTGAATTTTTCCCCCTATGACTCTGACAATCCTGAAACTACTTGAAATACTTGTTAAATTAACACTTGTTATTTTCCAGCATCCAGATTCATCCACAACCTACTTTTCTGATAATTAACCAGTGCTGAACAAATTTGCCCCCTTACTGGTTTATTTAAGATATACTTTTGCATAACTATTCATTAACACATATCTGAACCAGTTATTTTTAAAAAAAAGTCTATTTGGATTTTACTTTGAAAGCTGTATTTTGATCCGAATACAAAACATTGCCTCTTATAATTCTATTGTTTGATATTGGCAATACGTAATGGAATTCTCAAAAGATTTTAAATAATTACATTCCACCCTCTTTCTAACAGCCATTGGGAGCCAAGTGTTTTCCATGTTATAATGAGGTGCGTGCTGTAGTCAGTGTTCCATTACACAGCGTGAAATGGAACAGGAAACAGTGAGCAACAGGCTTGTTGCAAAGTAATGCAGATCATTCGAATGAGGGGAGACCACATTTTCGATCTCTTCACTGCTATCTTCTGCTTCTGGGAAAGATAGAACCATTAAAGATATGAGACACTGGAAGTATATATGATAATATTACTGATATTAGACCAAGATCTTCTCCCAGTTTTTGACAGTTTATATCTAACCCACCCAGACTGGACTCCACTCCTGCCCATATTAGGTTCAAAACACTCCTCTTACTTCCTGCCTGTTGGCCGATTGTGCAGTTTGGAGACCTAGAATGAGTGGTGAATTTAAGAGACAAGGGGGGAAATATTGGGTCGCGCCCACTTTGGGACACTAACTTAGCGCCCCGAAAAATTTAGCACCCCCGCGCCCGAAATTCAACGGTAGCGCCCCAAGAGGTACTGCAGGCCTTCCTCCCCTTATTAAAGGGGAAGGGGCCTAGCGCAGCGCGTCCCGGGGCCCAGCTGGGCCACCAGGGTTCGGAGTGCCGGCAATAGAGCCCGGCACTCAAGAGAAGTGCCGGGCTCACGGAGGGTAGCTGGCACTCCGCGGGGGGGCTTCACAGGAGGCCAGGGACGGCAACGGGGGCAGGCGGCCAGCAACAAAAATGGCCGCCCGGCACATTTCCTTTAATTTGCGCTGCCCCGGCCGCAGGTAGGCTCTCCTGACCCAGTCGGACATAGCGTCCGGCGGTAAGTCAGGGGGCGCTACCGAAGATCGCGGCCAGGGCGCTAAAAGTTACCGCCGCCACTAACCTCCCACTGAATTTCGCGGGAGGCGTTAGCGACGCCGCGCCCAGGCGCTAGGAGCTTTGCGCCCCGGCAAATCAACTGAATTTTTCCCCCAAGGGAAGTGTGTGTGATCCTAGAACCTTGGGGAGGATAGTGGATCTCATGGGGAGTGTGGGGAATATCAGAAACACTGAGAGGATAAGAGGAATCATGTAACTGTAGAGCAGGCAGAGAAATCTGAGGCATAGAGTGGAGAAAGGTGAATAGAGGATAAAATTCACTGTGGCAGGGTGCTAAGCGCCGACGGAAAGGAACATCAGGCAGAATGTACAACAGGCTACCGTCTGCCTGCTGTGTGTCACCGGCACTGTTGCACTTTACTGTCATAGGACGGGAGGCAGATATTACAGAGGGGTGCCTTTCCCCCAGAGCAGTACCCAGGCCGGGGGAGAACTCACAGGGGCCTGCTCCATTCTGAGGACTGGGCCAGCGGGCTGTATTCGAAAATCGAGCCCCCTGGGGAAGCCTGTCAACTCTGGCCCACCATAATATCACACGGCCTGCAGGTCTCCGGTCTGGAGGAGCGGGAGCGGCCCAGGTATGGGTTTGTGGGGACTGGATAAGCAATCCTGCTCTTCCTAGCCCCACAAAAATGAAGAAGAAATCAGCTTTCAGGTCCTCTTTGGCCGGGCCGGCAAGTATTCTTGAGTGGCTGCTCCACTGCTCGAAACCTATTCCATCTGAGAGAGGGAGAGAGAGAGGGTTTGGCGAACTGACCTCTACCTAGCGGAAGTTGAACGCCAACTCTCCGACACCTCCTCCTACCTCCACCTGGACCATGACCCCACTACCGAACATCAAGCCACCGTGTCCAAGACTGTCACTAACCTCATCTCCTCTGGAGATCTTCCCCCCATGGCCGCCAACCTCATAGTTCCCCAACCCCGCACAGCCCGCTTCTACCTCCTTCCCAAGATCCACAAACAGGACTGCCCTGGTAGACCCATCGTTTCAGCCTGCTCTTGCCCCACGGAACTTATCTCTTCCTATCTCAACTCTATTTTTTCTCCCCTTGTCCAGTCCCTTCCCACCTACATCCGCGATTCCTCTGACGTCCTCCGCCACTTTAACAGTTTCCAGTTTCCTGGCCCCAACCGCCTCCTTTTCACCATGGACATACAATCCCTCTACACCTCCATCCCCCACCAGGATGGCCTGAGGGCGCTCCGCTTCTTCCTTGAACAGAGGCCCAACCAGTCCCCATCCACCACCACCCTCCTCCGCCTGGCTGAACTTGTTCTCACATTGAACAACTTCTCCTTTGACTCCACTCATTTCCTCCAAATCAAAGGTATTGCTATGGGTACCCGCATGGGTCCTAGCTATGCCTGCCTTTTCGTGGGATATGTGGAACACTCTTTGTTCCAGTCCTACTCGGGTCCTCTCCCTCACCTCTTTTTCTGGTACATTGACGACTGTATCGGTGCCGTTTCCTGCTCTCGCCCCGAACTAGACAATTTCATTCACTTTGCCTCCAATTTCCACCCTTCCCTCACCTTCACATGGTCCATCTCCAACTCTTCCCTCCCCTTCCTCGACTTCTCCGTCTCCATCTCTGGGGATAGGTGATTGACCAACATTCACTACAAGCACAATGACTCCCACAGCTACCTGGACTACACTTCCTCCCACCCCGCCTCCTGTAAGGACTCTATTCCCTTCTCCCAGTTTCTCCGTCTCCGCCGCATCTGCTCCGACGATGCCACCTTCCATACCAGTGCTTCCGACATGTCTTCCTTTTTCCTCAACCGAGGATTCCCCTCTACCGTGGTCGACACGGCCCTCGACCGTGACCGTTCCATCTCCCGCACTTCTGCCCTCACGCCGGCCCCTCCCTCCCGGAACCACGATAGAGTTCCCCTTGTCCTCACCTTTCACCCCACCAGCCTCCACATTCAACGGATCATCCTCCGCCATTTCCGCCACCTCCAACGTGATCCCACCACCAAACGTATCTTCCCCTCACCTCCCCTTTCAGCATTCCGTAGGGACCGCTCCCTCCGAGACACCCTAGTCCACTCCTCTATCACCCCCAGCACCTCTTCCCCTTCACCCGGCACCTTCCCGTGCAAGCGCAGGAGATGCAACACCTGCCCTTATACATTCCCCCTTCCCACTCTCCAGGGCCCCAAACACCCCTTCCAGGTGAAACAGCGATTTACTTGTACTTCTTGCAATCTAGTATACTGTATTCGCTGCTCACGATGCGGTCTCCTCTACATTGGGGAGACCAAACGCAGATTGGGTGATCGCTTTGCGGAACACCTCCGTTCAGTCCGTAAGGGTGACCCCGAGCTTCCGGTCGCTTGTCACTTTAATTCACCGCTCCACGCCCACTCAGACCTCACCGTCCTCGGCCTCTTGCATTGTTCCACGGAAGCCCAGCGTAAGCTCGAGGAACAGCACCTTATCTTCCGATTAGGCACTTTACAGCCTTCCGGACTCAATATCGAGTTCAACAATTTCAGATCATAACCCCGGCCCCTACCACATATGTATACATTTTATCCACCCTTTTGGTCCGTGCCTTTTTCCCTTTTTTTTTTCTCTCTCTCCCCCCACGGCAGCTGTCTCTCATTCTGCCAGCATTTCACACCTCACCTTTTGTTTCTTAACCTGTCCCATTACCATCTCGTCTTGCCTTGAGCATCTCTTAATGTCTCTACTTACCATAGACCACCCCTTTTATTCTTTTAGTCCTCCCCCCAGCCTCCCCCTTGCATTTTTATCTGTTTAATTTCCTGCTCTTCTCTCAGTTCCGACGAAGGGTTTCGACCTGAAACGTTAACTCTGTTTCTCTCTCCACGGATGTTGCCTGGCCTGCTGAGTTTTTCCAGCGTTTTCTGTTGTTATTTTGGATTTCCAGCATCCGCAGTATTTTGCTATCATCGAGAGAGAGGGTGAGTGTGTATGCGAGCATGTGGGGTGTGTGTGCATGTGTGTTTGTGTGTGTGGGGTGTGTGTGTCCATGTGTGTGGTGAGTATGTGAGTGTGTGTGGTAGTGTGAGTGTGGGTGTGGACACAAGAGATAGTGTGGAGAGAGACTGCGAAAGGGAGAAAGAGAGCAGGAGAAAAAGTTGAGATGCAGAGAAGATTCTGGAGTTGGATCAGTTTTGGGCTAGATCATCTTTTCCAATTAAACTGGTTGAAATCAAAATGAAAATCATTTTCAAAATCAATGGGCCAGAAATTCGGTTCTCCGGCTTCCCGCGGGTGCAAGGATCGCGCACGTACTTACCTACTGCGCCTGCCGTTGTGCTTCGGGCCCGCGAGGACTTCGGCTCCTGGGCCTCCTGCAGCTGCCGGCGCGCAGTGCTTGCGTATCCCAGGGGCGCAGTTAGTTCGAAGCGTCCCCTGGGATCACGTGGGCCATGGAGAGCCAATCGGAGCAGGGAATCTCCATTCATAGATTTTGACAGGAAGACCTGTCAAATCTATGAATAGAGATCGGCCCCAAAACTTCACTTAAACTTCAAATAAATTTAAAAAAAACATCACATTTTTAAAATAACTATAAATTACATAAATTAACTACTTGAAACAAAAATTTAATTTTTGAAAAAATGAATTACACTTTTTAACGGTGCTAAAAATAAACTTACCTTTCTTTAAAGTATGTAAAAAAGATAAACCTGTTGAATTTTTTTTTAAATTATACTTAATTCACCACTTACCTTGTTAAAAGCAGGCCTTGCGTCTCCTTTTTTCCCGCGCAGCTTCTCCGTACTTACCCTCATTCCAAAACCTGTAAAAAAAATGGAAGTTCGCTGCGTGCGCGCTGCCTCTCCGGCGTATGCGGTTGACCCTCGAACCCCTTCTTTCACGAGACCAGAAGTTCCAGTTTCCCGTGCATGCGCGAAACCGGCACTTCCGGTGGCCCTACGGGTGAGCACACAGCGTGTACTCACCCGTGGGGACACGAATTTCTGCCCCAATGATAATTTCTTAACATTTATTAAAAACTGAATTCCTCATCTCATTATTTTGATGTATTTTTGCGGTTTTGAAGGTTGTTGCTGTGGAGTAGAAGAAAGATTTGTCTCTGTTCCCAGCCCACCTGTATTATAACAATCTTGCACGCACACTGACAGTGAGTACAACACAAGCTGGTAACAAAACCATCGTAGTCTCATTTTAACGTCAAAATATTTATGGCTGATGATTGGAATTTAAAGTTCTATGTTTTGCTTTTTACATGCGAGTAAGTATAGCGGGGAATATCTTTCTACTTCTTTATCATTAAAGAGCTAATAAGCTCCTACATATGGCTTCCAGATTTAAATGTTGGCTTAATGTTTGCAGCACAGAAGCCTGGTGTTATTTATTGCACTGCTCTCGCCAAAAGTATAACAATTTGAAGAAAAATGCTTAAATCACTTACAGTCAGGAATATAAACCACAGAAATTACTTCTAAAGATTCTTATTTATATATAGAAATCCCCTGTTTAATAACATGATTCTTTTGAATGCTGTTGTGACATGAAGGGTTCTAGTATATGAAGAAAAACTTTTTGTCTGTTTTCAATCGGCAAATAATAAATAATAAGAATTATAGAATCTAGTGCATAAATCTCCCATTGTTCAATGGGCATAGTACAATGGGAAGAATGTAATGAGAATAATGCAATGGGAATAGTGCAATGGGCATAGTTCATTGAGCATAGTGCAATGGGACTAGTGCAATTGGCATAGTGCAATGAGCATAGTGCAATGGGAATAGAGCATTGAGCATAGTGCAATGGGCATAGTGCATTGGGAATAGTGCATTGGGAATAGTGCAATGAGCATTGTGCAATTGGCATAGTGCAATGAGCATAGTGCAATGGGAATAGAGCATTGAGCATAGTGCAATGAGCATTGTGCAATGGGAATAGTGCAATGGGCATAGTGCAATGGGAATAGTTCAATGGGCATAGTGCAATGGGTATAGTGCATTGAGCATAGTGCATTGAGCATAGTGCAATGGGCATAGTGCAATGGGCATAGTGCAATGGGCATAGTGCAATGGGAATAGTGCAATGGGCATAGTGCAATGGGCATAGTGCATTGAGCATAGTGCAATGGGAATAGTTCAATGGGCATAGTGCATTGAGCATAGTGCATTGAGCATAGTGCAATGGGCATAGTGCAATGGGCATAGTGCAATGGGAATAGTGCAATGGGCATAGTGCAATGGGCATAGTGCAATGGGCATAGTGCATTGAGCATAGTGCAATGGGAATAGTGCAATTGGCATAGTTCATTGAGCATAGTGCAATGGGAATAGTGCAATTGGCATAGTTCATTGAGCATAGTGCAATGGGAATAGTGTAATGGGCATAGTGCAATGAGTATAGTGCAATAAGCATACTGCATTGAACATAGTGCAATGGGAATAATGCATTGAGCATAGTGCAATGGGCAAAGTGCATTGGGAATAGTGCAATGGGAATAGTGCATTGAGCATTGTGCAATGGGAATAGTGCAATGGGGATAGTGCATTGAGCATAGTGTAATGGGAATAGTGAAATGGGAATAATGCAATGAGCATAGTGCATTGAGCATTGTGCAATGGGAATAGTGCAATTGGCTTAGTGCAATGAGCATAGTGCATTGAGCATAGTGTAATGGGCATAGTGCAATTGGCATAGTGCATTGAACATAGTGCAATGGGAATAGTGCATTGAGCATAGTGCAATGGGAATAGTGCAATGATAATTGCGCAATGGGAATAGTGCATTGAGCATAGTGCATTGAGCATAGTGTAATGGGTATAGTGCAATTGGCATAGTGCATTGAACATTGTGCAATGGGAATAGTGCATTGAGTATAGTGCAATGGGAATAGTGCAATGGGAATAGTGCATTGAGCATAGTGCAATGGGAATAGTGCAATGGGAATAGTGCAATGGGAATAGTGCATTGAGCATAGTGTAATGGGCATAATGGGCATAGTGCAATTGGAATAGTGCAATGGGCATAGTGCAATGGGAATAGTGCAATGGGCATAGTGCAATGGGAATAGTGCAATGAGCATAGTGCAATGGGAATAGTGCAATGGGAATAGTGCAATGGGAATAGTGCAATGAGCATTGTGCAATGGGAATAGTGCATTGAGCATAGTGTAATGGGCATAATGGGCATAGTGCAATTGGAATAGTGCAATGGGCATAGTGCAATGGGAATAGTGCAATGGGCATAGTGCAATGGGAATAGTGCAATGGGAATAGTGCAATGGGAATAGTGCAATGAGCATTGTGCAATGGGAATAGTGCATTGAGCATAGTGTAATGGGCATAATGGGCATAGTGCAATTGGAATAGTGCAATGGGCAGAGTGCAATGGGAATAGCGCAATGGGAATAGCGCAATAGGAATAGTGCAATGGGAATAGCGCCTCACTAGAGCAAAGGTTCTCTCTCACCTGGCACGCTCTAAAGTCTCAGCTGAGCCGCGTGGTAAAGGCACCAAGTGATGCAATGCCCTGTCCCATAGGAAGGGAAAGGGGGAGAAGCAGAGGAACGGATTCGCTAAGTGTCACGCATGAGGAATGGAATGGTGTTATAAAAATGTAACCTAGTCTGACATATGTCACTCTTGACAGTAAACAGAACGGTACAAATTTAAATAGGTTTACTCACACTAATCGCAATGGGACAATAATCCTGATGTTGCCTCTATATTTATAGATGTGAAATCAATGCTATGCTGCAATTGCTGTTAGTTTGTTGGAGTGGGACAGGCAGAACCCTGGGGACCACGTGAACCACTCACCTCCCTAACTGGGAAATGATGTGTGATGGGGCGGAAGGGGAAAGCTAAAGGAAGGAATACAAATCTATGTAAAAGAAGAAGTTCATTGTTAAAGAGCATCTCGTGCTAAATCTAAACCGTAACATCATGAGATGAGAAAGAATGCAATGTGGTTAAAAGCACGATTTCTTCTCGTGCATTGTTACCATTACATCCTGAATTGAACAGAAACTGGTTGTCTTAAGATATTTAAAAGAGACAGAAAATCTAGGGCAAAACTAATTCCCCAATGTCAATCTAGAAAACCTATGATTAGAAAAATATATATTTTAAGCTTTTAGCCTTCATGGGGATTGACATTTTTGCATTCCCTCCAGAGAAACTCCATTCATTTGAACGGAGATCATAATTCTGGAGCAGATTGAAACCGACACACTCCTTCAGGTGGGTCATATAGCCTTCTGAGGCAGCAGCTCCATCGCATTCACTATGGGATAGTGGCTGGGCAGTAAAGAGGGTCGGTCGATAATGGCCTCGATATTAACCCCACCACGATGGGCAGGAGAAGGTTGGGGTGGGGGGGGTTAAAGACTTAGATACGGGGAACGCGTCCCCAACGCGCCGCACTCGCCCCCACTGCTATTTCTCTGACAGTGGATATCGGAGCGTGTGAGGGTCCCGCCGTGGAGAGGCAGGAACCTTCTCAGCATATACAATTCAGGCTCCCACAGTGCAATTGGGAGCCAGATTTAAAATTCACTGTTGCTGCACAAGATTCCCAGGGATTGGGAAACTCGGCAGGGAAAAGGAGTTGGGAGCAGCTGCCTCCAAAAGGTAAGTGCCTTTTCCAGGACACATTGTGGGCCAGGAGGAACAGGCGCGCTCCCCCACCCTGACCCCGATCGCAGCCTCTCTCCCCTCCCGATCGTGACCTCTCCCCCCCTTCCCATCGCGACCACTCTCTCCTCCCGATCGTGACCTCTCTCCCCTCCCCATCGTGACCTCTCTCCCCTCCCTATCGTGACCTCTCCCCTCCCCATCGTGACCTCTCCCCCTCCCCATCGTGACCTCTCCCCCTCCCCATCGTGACCTCTCTCCCCTCCCCATCGTGACTTCTCCCCCGCTCGATCGCGACGTCTCTCCCCTCCCCATCGTGACCCCTCCCCTCCCGATCGTGACCTCTCTCCCCTCCCGATTACAACCTCTCTCTCCTCCTGATTGCGACCTCTCTCCCCTCCCGATCGTGACCTCACCCCCCTCCCGATCGTGACCTCTCTCCCCTCCCGATTACAACCTCTCTCTCCTCCTGATTGCGACCTCTCTCCCCTCCCGATCGTGACCTCTCCCCCCTCCCGATCGTGACCTCTCTCCCCTCCCCATCGTGACCTCTCCCCTCCCGATCGTGACCTCTCTCCCCTCCCGATTATGACCTCTCTCTCCTCCTGATCGCGACCTCTCTCCCCTCCCCATCGTGACCTCTCTCCCCTCCCCATCGTGACCTCTCTCCCCTCCCCATCGTGACCTCTCTCCCCTCCCCATCGTGACCTCTCTCCCCTCCCCATCGTGACCTCTCTCCCCTCCCCATCGTGACCACTCCCCTCCCCATCGTGACTTCTCCCCCTCCCGATCGCGACCTCTCTCCCCTCCCCATCGTGAACTCTCCCCTCCCGATGGTGACCTCTCTCCCCTCCCAATTACGACCTCTCTCTCCTCCCGATTACGACCTCTCTCTCCTCCTGATCGTGACCTCTCTCCCCTCCCGATGCTGACCTCTCCCCCCTCCCGATCGTGACCTCTCCCCCCTCCCGATCGTGACCTCTCTCCCCTCCCCATCGTGACCTCTCCCCTCCCGATCGTGACCTCTCTCCCCTCCCGATTATGACCTCTCTCTCCTCCTGATCGCGACCTCTCTCCCCTCCCCATCGTGACCTCTCCCCTCCCCATCGTGACTTCTCCCCCTCCCGATCGCGACCTCTCTCCCCTCCCCATCGTGAACTCTCCCCTCCCCATCGTGAACTCTCCCCTCCCGATGCTGACCTCTCCCCCCTCCCGATCATGACCTCTCCCCCCTCCTGATCACGACCTCTCTCCCCTCCCGATCGTGACCTCTCTCCCCTCCCGATCGTGACCTCTTTCCCCTCCCGATCGTGACCTCTTTCCCCTCCCCATCGTGAACTCTCCCCTCCCGATGGTGACCTCTCTCCCCTCCCAATTACGACCTCTCTCTCCTCCCGATTACGACCTCTCTCTCCTCCTGATCGTGACCTCTCTCCCCTCCCGATGCTGACCTCTCCCCCCTCCCGATCGTGACCTCTCCCCCCTCCCGATCGTGACCTCTCTCCCCTCCCCATCGTGACCTCTCCCCTCCCGATCGTGACCTCTCTCCCCTCCCGATTATGACCTCTCTCTCCTCCTGATCGCGACCTCTCTCCCCTCCCCATCGTGACCTCTCCCCTCCCCATCGTGACTTCTCCCCCTCCCGATCGCGACCTCTCTCCCCTCCCCATCGTGAACTCTCCCCTCCCCATCGTGAACTCTCCCCTCCCGATGCTGACCTCTCCCCCCTCCCGATCATGACCTCTCCCCCCTCCTGATCACGACCTCTCTCCCCTCCCGATCGTGACCTCTCTCCCCTCCCGATCGTGACCTCTTTCCCCTCCCGATCGTGACCTCTTTCCCCTCCCGATCGTGACCTCTTTCCCCTCCCGATCCTGGCCTCTCTCTCCTCCCAATCCTCTATCTTCTCCCGATCATGGCCTCTCTCCCCTCCCGATCACGACCTCTCTCCCCTCCCGATCCTCTCTCCCCTCCCGATCGTGACCTCTCTCCCCTCCCGATCATGGCCGCTCTCCCCTCCCGATGGCAACCTCTCTCCCCTCCCGATCATGGCCTCTCTCCCCTCCCGATCGTGGCCTCTCTCCCCTCCCGATCATGGCCGCTCTCCCCTCCCGATGGCAACCTCTCTCCCCTCCCGATCATGGCCGCTCTCCCCTCCCGATGGCAACCTCTCTCCCCTCCCGATCATGGCCTCTCTCCCCTCCCGATCGTGGCCTCTCTCCCCTCCCGATCGTGGCCTCTCTCCCCTCCCGATCCTCTCTCCCCTCCCGATCGTGACCTCTCTCCCCTCCCGATCGTGACCTCTTTCCCCTCCCGATCGTGACCTCTCCCCCCTCCCGATCATGACCTCTCCCCCCTCCTGATCACGACCTCTCTCCCCTCCCGATCGTGACCTCTCTCCCCTCCCGATCGTGACCTCTTTCCCCTCCCGATCGTGACCTCTTTCCCCTCCCGATCGTGACCTCTTTCCCCTCCCGATCGTGACCTCTTTCCCCTCCCGATCCTGGCCTCTCTCTCCTCCCAATCCTCTATCCCCTCCCGATCATGGCCTCTCTCCCCTCCCGATCACGACCTCTCTCCCCTCCCGATCCTCTCTCCCCTCCCGATCGTGACCTCTCTCCCCTCCCGATCATGGCCGCTCTCCCCTCCCGATGGCAACCTCTCTCCCCTCCCGATCATGGCCTCTCTCCCCTCCCGATCGTGGCCTCTCTCCCCTCCCGATCATGGCCGCTCTCCCCTCCCGATGGCAACCTCTCTCCCCTCCCGATCATGGCCGCTCTCCCCTCCCGATGGCAACCTCTCTCCCCTCCCGATCATGGCCTCTCTCCCCTCCCGATCATGGCCTCTCTCCCCTCCCGATCGTGGCCTCTCTCCCCTCCCGATCCTCTCTCCCCTCCCGATCGTGACCTCTCTCCCCTCCCGATCGTGGCCGCTCTCCCCTCCCGATCGTGACCTCTCTCCCCTCCCGATCATAGCCTCTCTCCCCTCCCGATCGTGACCACTCTCCCCTCCCGATCGTAGCCTCTCTCCCCTCCCGATCGTGGCCTCTCTCCCCTCCCGATCGTGACCTCTCTCTCCTCCTGATTGCGACCTCTCTCCCCTCCCGATCGTGACCTCTCTCCCCTCCCGATCGTAGCCTCTCTCCCCTCCCGATCGTGACCACTCTCCCCTCCCGATCGTAGCCTCTCTCCCCTCCCGATCGTGACCTCTCTCCCCTCCCGATCGTGACCTCTCTCCCCTCCCGATCGTGACCTCTCTCCCCTCCCGATCGTGACCTCTCTCCCTTCCCGATCGTGACCTCTCTCCCCTCCCGATCGTGACCTCTCTCCCCTCCCGATCGTGACCTCTCTCCCCTCCCGATCGTGACCTCTCTCCCCTCCCGATCGTGGCCTCTCTCCCCTCCCGATCGTGGCCTCTCTCCCCTCTCGATCGTGGCCTCTCTCCCCTCTCGATCCTCTCTGGCCTCCCGATCCTCTCTCCCCTCCCGATCCTCTCTCCCCTCCCGATCATGGCCTTTCTTCCCCCTCTCGATCCTCTCCCCCCCTCCCAATTGCCAGATTATGTCTCCAATGGTCCCCGGTTGCGGCCTATTGCCGCTGGTTTTCCCGCCCGGTCCCCAGCGAGACTGTCAATCTGGCCGGCTGCCGGAGGGGAATCATAGAAAGTTACAGCACGGAAGGAGGCCATTTCGGCCCATCGTGTCCGCACCGGCCAACAGAGAGCTATCCAGCCTAATCCCACGTCCCAGCTCTTGGTCTGTAGCCCTGCAGGCTAGAGCATCCCAAGTGCACATCCAAGTACTTTTTAAATGTTGTGAGGGTTCCTGCCTCTACCACCCTTTCAGGCAGTGAGTTTCAGACCCCCACAACCCTCTGGGTGAAGAAATTTCCCCTCAAATCCCCTCTAAACCTTCCACCAATTACTTTAAATCTGTGCCCCCTGGTTTTTGACCTCTCTGCTAAGGGAAAAAGGTCCTTTCTATCCACTTTATCTATGCCCCTCATAATTTTATACACCTCAATAAGGTCTCCCCTCAGCCTCCTCTGTTCCAAGGAAAACAGACCCAGCCTATCCAGTCTTTCCTCATAGCTAGGATTCTCTACTCCCGGTAACATCCTTGTAAATCTCCTCTGTACCCTCTCTCGTGCAATCACATCTTTCCTGTAATGTGGTGACCAGAATTGCACGCAGTACTCTAGCTGAGGCCTAACTAGTGTTTTATACAGTTGAAGCATAACCCCCTGCTTGGAACCATTAAATGATAACGAGGTCCTGCGGTTAAGTTCGGCCTCGCCAGGTTCCTTGGCTGTTTTGGCCTCCGCGTAAATCTCGGGGCCAATCCCATTGTTCCTTTTCATACTCCATGCCTGATAACAAATTCCAATTGTGGACCATTGCGCATTACTTTGCATTTTGCCACATTTAGTTCCACCTGCTATTCCTTAGCCCACCGACTTCACTTGTTAGTTTAATTTGCATGCTGTCGATTATGGCTACATCTGACCACATCATTTGAATGAATACTGTTAACAGCAAGGTTCAGTACACACCACAGCCAAACTCCACTAGTCATACACACCCCCTCCATACCACACCCTGCCCATACACACCCCATCCATACACATCCCCTCCATACCACACCCCGCCCATACACACCCACTCCATACCACACCCTGCCCATACACACCCCGCCCATACACACCCCGCCCATATACATCCAATCCATACCACACCCCGCCCATACACACCCACTCCATACCACACCCTGCCCATACACACCCCGCCCATACACACCCCGCCCATATACATCCCCTCCATACCACACCCCGCCCATACACACCCCCTCCATACCACACCCTGCCCATACACACCCCGCCCATACACACCCCGCCCATATACATCCAATCCATACCACACCCCGCCCATACACACCCACTCCATACCACACCCTGCCCATACACACCCCGCCCATACACACCCCGCCCATATACATCCCCTCCATACCACACCCCGCCCATACACACCCCCTCCATACCACGCCCTGCCCATACACACCCCGCCCATACACATCCCCTCCATACCACACCCTGCCCATACACATCCCCTCCATACCACACCCCGCCCATACCACACCCCGCACATACACACCCCCTCCATACCACGCCCTACCCATACACATCCCGCCCATACACACCCCCTCCATACCACACCGCGCCCATACACACCCCCTCCATACCACGCCCTACCCATACACATCCCGCCCATACACACCCCCTCCATACCACACCGCGCCCATACACACCCCCTCCATACCACACCCCCTCCATACCACACCCCGCCCATACACACCCCCTGCATACACACCCCCTCCATACCACACCCCGCCCATACACACCCCCTGCATACACACCCCCTCCATACCACACCCCACCCATACACACCCCCTCCATACCACACCCCGCCCATACACACCCCCTCCATACTACACCCTGCCCATACACACCCCCTCCATACCACACCCCGCCCATACACACCCCTCCATACCACACCCCGCCCATACACACCCCTCCACACCACACCCTGCCCATACCACACCCCACCCATACACACCCCTTCCATACCACACCCCGCCCATACACACCCCCTCCATACTACACCCTGCCCATACACACCCCCTCCATACCACACCCCGCCCATACACACCCACTCCACACCACACCCTGCCCATACCACACCCCGCCCATACACACCCCGCCCATACACACCCACTCCACACCACACCCTGCCCATACCACACCCCGCCCATACCACACCCCGCCCATACCACACCCCGCCCATACCACACCCCGCCCATACACACCCACTCCATACCACACCCCGCCCAAAGCATCCTAACTCCACTAGTCACGCACACCACGCTCTTAGCACCCTTGTTTATTTGCCACCATCTTGTGCTTTCTATTTCCAAAACAGTTTTGATCCAACTGGCGAATTTGTGATCTATTCCATGAATCTTAACCTTTCTCAAAAGCTCAGATGCTAAACTTTATCAAGTGCCATCTGAAAATTCCAAGCAAACCTGCATCCACTGGATTACCCCCACCCGCTTCTCGCCTTGAGTTACCTCCTCACAGAATTCCAATAGGTTGATGAGGCAAAACTCACTGCTACTAAAACCACACTGACTATCTCTAGGGTTTCTGTGTTGTTTAGATTAACACATGTGTTCACATTAAACCTCTCATGCAGTGTCCCTCCTACTGATGTTAGGCAATCTAGTCTATCATTTCCTGATGAACAGCTGACTTTTGTTTCAATATCAAGATACCACTGCTGTTCTTCCTAAACCTCTCCACCTCTCGTCCTCAGGCACAGATCCTGTGTTATGGAGCTCCTGAAATGAACAACCTGAGCCTCGCTGAATACTGGCCCAGAGCCGCGAGATGCAATGGGACACCTGTTTGGGATTGCAGCTGACAGGTGGCATTGGCCCTGGATATGGACCAGGCCCTCCCCCGCCTGAGGGATTGGACAGCTTCCCTGACCTGTTCCGACAACTGGATCGTTGAAATCTTCTCTTATATTTATTGGTGACTTTTTGGGCTCAAAAGCCAAGAATGTCAGTGCTGGCAAAATGGAACAGAGTGTGTCAGTATCACACAATCCCAACTCACGTACCACACAGTGTGTCAGTATCACACAATCCCAACTCACGTACCACACTGCGTGTCAGTATCACACAATCCCAACTCGTTTACCGGACTGCGTGTCAGTATCACACTGCGTGTCAGTATCACACAATCCCAACTCGTGTACCGGACTGCGTGTCAGTATCACACTGCGTGTCAGTATCACACAATCCCAACTCACGTACCGTACTGCGTGTCAGTATCACACAATCCCAACTCACGTACCGTACTGCGTGTCAGTATCACACAATCCCAACTCACGTACCGTACTGTGTGTCAGTATCACACAATCCCAACTCACGTACCGTACTGCGTGTCAGTATCACACAATCCCAACTCACGTACCGTACTGCGTGTCAGTATCACACAATCCCAACTCACGTACCGTACTGTGTGTCAGTATCACACAATCCCAACTCACGTACCGTACTGCGTGTCAGTATCACACTGTGTGTCAGTATCACACAATCCCAACTCGCGTACCGCACAGCCTGATACAGAATAAAGCATCCTCCACTTTAACCCCAAATAACACACCCTAATCTGAGAAGTACAGTTTTCTGGTCCACGAACGTTGGCTTCATTATATTTTTAGTGGGTTTCATGCACAAGTCCCAGAAGTGGCTGCAATCCTTATGGATTAATGATGGAGGCCCAGAGTGGGATCCTTTGGATTTCTCAAAAGTTAGCTAATGTCTGGAAAAGTGTCACAATAGCTACCCAAATATAGCAGGACGAAAGTGGGCAAATGCATTGCCCTGCGTGGAACTGAGCCCTGCCCAGGACACGAGTCAGACCACAGATTCTATACCTGTCTGTGTTGAATTAGCCAATCTCACCCAGGTGGTACGGGTGACCCTCAGTGAGAGCATCTGGCTCCGATTATTATCCCGTCACCACTGATGGAAATTTGCACGACATCAAGTGAGGAGATGAGGGAGCTCAGCTGTGATTCCCATCAGAGTCGAATAGTCTGCTGATATTCACTGTGAAGGGTTAGACATGAACAAAAACAATTTGGGTGATAGATGCCGATTACTCTCCAGTGCACCCAACAATCACAGCAGGTATCAGAGCCGCCAGGGGAGGGGGAGAGAAAACTGAAAAATAAGTAGTAGGAGTGCGTTGTGAGAGGTCTGATGGGATTGTCAGTCACATCGTGTTAGTTGGCTGATTCAGACAGACAGCTTGTTGGTAATGCATGCTGCCTCTGCAGAAGGGGAAATAGCGAACATGTAAAGCAAACCCACCCTGGTAAAATGTAAGCTGACTCTCCCTTCCTGTCTGACCATGGCTGTATGTACACGTCAGACCATATTTACATGATCTGTGTGGCAGGCAATGTCATTTAAGAGGCTCATTCTTATTGACTTTGAAACTTCCTGCCAAATTCAAATAAAATTCCGACAGACTCACGAAGGCTCTTCGGAAACGACCAGTAATTCCTCCAGTTCCTGGGCCTGCTTATACCACGGCAACTTAGCTTCCACAGGGAGTTTCTCTAGAAATCAAACAAACACTTCAAATCTACCTGAAGGCTTTAGAAAGGCAGTTTTAGTGAGAGGCGACATATTATTTCAAGATTACAGCCCCCAGTCACAAACCATTTAGTGTAATAGAAATTAGATCATTAGTGTTTCTAATTCAAATGATTTTTTTGGTATAAAACATGATTTAGTTTGATTGTCTCTTCAAGTGCTCATTGAGTATGGTCAGTTCTTTATTTCTTAATTGTTCGATAAGTTGGGGACTGTAAGTTTTTATGCTTCGAAGTGTATTTACATTTCTGTACCTGCACACACAAAGATGGAACAGTAGGTACAATAAATTTCCAATAACTTTCCGTCTGTGTCTTTACTTGATAATGGCAATGTTTTATTATCCAATGATAATGCTTTAACTTCAACTCATCCAAAACTCCGCTTCCCTGTGACAATCCCGCACCAATTTCCCCATCATCCCTGTGCTCATTGACCCACATTAGCTCCTGATCCCGCAACACTTCCAATTTAAAATGATCATCCTTGTGTTTAAACTCCTCCATGGTCTTGCCTCTTCCTATGTCTCTATCCTCCAGCTGCCCTACAACCCCTCCTCCCCCACCTTTCACTGCTCCTCTGACACCCCTCTCTTTTTCCCATCATTGGTGGCCATGCTTTCAACCAGATAATGCTTTGGAATTCCCTCCCTAAATCCCTCTATCTCTTTCTTTTCCTTTATGACGCTCCTTAACACCTACCTCTTTATTGGATATTCATGATGCTTTCTTTGCGAATGACAATGCTTCATTTGATAATGATAAATTTATACTTTATTTAATAATGACAACACTTAGAGAAACCTGGAGGGTGATTTTCCCCGGATACTTTATCGCTAAAGAGCATCCGAGGTGGCCAAGATAGGGTCGTAAGCTACAACGCCGGTTTAACCCATGCAAGACGCCACCTTGGTAAAGGAGTTGAAGCTTGCACTGGGAACGGCCGCCCCGAAGGGGCCAACTGACAATTAAATTGCCTGCTAGCACACATTAAGGAGGTTGCATGGCATTTTGCTGGCTAGGGCTTGACCCAACGCCCTCTCCTAACAGCGACCAGCTGATTGGGAGTAAACTAGTCATTGCTGAGGATTTCAAGCGGTACTTAAAGGTATATCACCATTTACTGTTCACTTGCTGCTGGAAGTTTGAAGAAGACTTTTGAAACACATCGGGAGGCTTTCTGGGACACTTTATCAAACCTTCACCAACACTCTATCAACATTTATTCCAGAAATTCTCTGAGGATTTCACCTAAGTGCTGTACTACTCTACCTTATTGGACACCTTATAGGAGTCATCAGGAGGAAGGGAGTGCTTGGTCATGGGCATTTTGCTTGGGGTCCCCATTGGTCTGCAGAAGGAATGGGAGGAGGAGATGAGGCCGGGCAGAGCAGCACCAGCTGCAGCAGGAGAGAGGGACAGGAGGGGCAGGATGGCTACTGCCACCCTGAGACAACCACCCCACCCCCCCACCTACCCAGCCATCAGTCAGGATGCCTTGCCCCACTCACCACCCAATGTAAATGGCAACCTCCTCTTCTGCCAGTTGGTTGCACAAAAGTCAAGTTTGGCCCCATTGTATTCACCATGGACAAGATCACTAATTAGCAGCTTTGATAAGAAATATAGATGTAGTTGTGGAATATTATCCCCAGAACACAGGTAAGCCACACTACGGCCTCGATTGTGGAATCCAGATGGGAACATTTAAAGCTAATCTAAACACAGTTGGATTTTTTTTGAATACAGGGAAGCCCTTAGACACTGATGAAGGTAAACTATTTTATATTTGGAAAAAAGTATGAGGGCAAAATGGAAGCGCAGAGCATTAACGGACAGGCAAAGTGTAACACCGAGCACTGCCAAGATTCAGAAAGAGACCAATCATTGCCTCATAGGGCGGTAGGGACAGCTGGAGAGCTGAGTGGCTCAAAGTCACTACTGCACACCTCCTTGTGTGTGGATCAAGACAGGCTCTGGCAGAGGCCTCGGAGCAAGTCACCTGCTCACCCTCTTGTCCCTTGTGTGGTGTTTAATATGTGATACTGGGAAAAGTGGGAGACTACAGAGGGGAAAAGTCTAACCTAATGTGGGGGGTGGGGAACAATAGACTTTACTGTTTTGCTTTTGCCTGGAAAAAAAGTCTCTAGATTTGATACTTGAACCGTTTTTCTGTTTCTTCTATTTTTCAATAAATGTTATTTACTGTGCCAAGGTATTTGAGTAATGGCAGCTCTGAGTCCAAACACAACTTACTGCACTTCTGGAAATCAGCATTTAGCCTGTTAAGGTGAATTCCCATATAAAGCTACATGATGCTACAATTACATCTTTTTATTCCAGAACTACTCATTAGAATAATGAGCTCCTGGGCAATAAAAGAAAATGTATGTTTTATTTTTGAATAAATGATAGCTTTTTGATTCAACTTCTTTTTCTTTTGGAGAAGATCAAAAAGCTTTCAAGCTGGATCGATGCCAAATGCCCAAAGGGGCCACGTTTGGAAATTATCCTACTTAATACCAATTGTATGAAATGTGAATGAACGTGGATAGGAAAACGACTTTAGCTCTTGGGGTGAATTTTATGATTTTGCACTCCCAGCACTGAGGTTCCTGCAATAGGAAATTCAGGAGCGAGGTCAGCAAGGACAGGAAATTCAGGAGCGAGATCAGCAAAGTCAGGAAATTCAGGAGCGAGGTCAGCAAGGACAGGAAATTCAGGAGCGAGGTCAGCAAGGCCAGGAAATTCAGGAGCGAAGTCAGCAAGGACAGGAAATTCAGGAGCGAAGTCAGCAAGGACAGAAAATTCAGGAGCAAGGTCAGCAAGGACAGAAAATTCAGGAGCGAGGTCAGCAAGGACAGGAAATTCAGGAGCGAGGTCAGCAAGGCCAGGAAATTCAGGAGCGAGGTCAGCAAGGACAGGAAATTCAGGAGCGAGGTCAGCAAAGTCAGGAAATTCAGGAGCGAGGTCAGCAAGGACAGAAAATTCAGGAGCGAGGTCAGCAAGGACAGGAAATTCAGGAGCGAAGTCAGCAAGGACAGGAAATTCAGGAGCGAGGAACTTTGCGGGAATTGCAGTGAAACCCTGTTTACACAGGGGAGCAGCTCCAAGGAATTTCTGGTCTGTGGGATGACACTGATAAACTGATCCACAAATCTAACATTAATCCAACATTCTAGCCTAGCAATTGAGCTGAGGGATGTTACTGTAGGAATGCTACGCATCTTTGTATAACGTTTCTCTGTCCACTGTGTTATTGAAGACATGAATACATTTTTAAAAATCTATTAAAAACCTTTAATAGATTTTTAAAAATGTATTCATGTCTTCAATAACACAGTGGACAGAGAAACGTTATACAAAGATGTTAAAATAATAGACAAAGGAATTTGACAAATGCGTTAGGTAACATCACACAGCATGAAGCAGCTGCCCTTACCTTTTGGTTTATAGCACGGAACGGTGACTACGCATTCTTCCTTGACGTGAGGTTTCGTTTTTGGGTTACAACCACCTGCATGCAGTCCTCTGTGGTCAATACACAGGACTACTCTATACCTGAGGCCCTGTCCACATGTCACTGTACACTAGGGACAGACAGAGCAACAACATATAAGAGGTCAGAGGTCATACATCTGCTGCTAAAGACACTTTGCAGCTGAGAAAGTGAATCAAGTAAATTAAGCATATTCAAAATACAATAGCACGAGGCAACGTACTGGTCGATTGTGACTATTATTCCAATTATTGCTGCCAAAGAAAAGCGCTTAAATATAAATTCAGAGCTGTACACCACACTATTAAAATGTCATGGTCTTAAATAGTTAACAAATGATGTTGCCCAGCAGTGCATGAGCCCTAGCAATAAATTATAGAGGTTACTGTCTGCTGGCATTCATAGTGAGGGAATACTGGCTCAAATAATGCTGCACTTCCAAGGGTAGATGGGAACAGCAGGACGAGCCATCCGGACAATATCCACAACCCAAGAGCGTCTTACAAACCAAAGGAATGTGTATCTGAGAATTAGATCAGTTTATAATGACAGCACAGACAACTTTATAAAGGAACTACGCTATATCCAAATACTAAATTTGAATTGCCTGAAAGTTACCCTTTTTCCAATTATTGATCATACAAAGATCAGTTCAACGGATGGCAATATAAACTAAATGGGACAATTTTAAAGGAACACAGAGACCTGGGGGTATAGGTACACAAATCTTTGAGGGTGCAAAACAAGTAGATAAGGTTGTTAAAAAAGCATATGGGATCCTTGGCTTTATTAATAGAGGCAAAGAGCACAAAACCAAGGAAGTTATGCTAAACCTTTATAAAACACTGGTTAGGCCTCAGCTTGAGTATTGAGTGTTCAATTCTGGGCACCACACTTTAGGAAGGATGTCAAGGTCTTGGAGAGGGTGCAGAAGAGATTTACTAGAATGGTGCCAGCGATGAGGGACTTCAGTTACGTGGAGAGACTGGAGAAGCTGGGATTGTTCTCCTTAGAGCAGAGAAGGTTAAGGGGAGATTTTATAGAGATGTTCAATATCATGAAGAGTTTTAATAGAGTAAATAAGGAGAAACTGTTTCCAGTGGCAGAAGGGTTGGTAACCAAACGACACAGATGAAAGAAAATTGGCAAAAGAACCAGGGAGGAGATGAGGAGAATGTTTTTTACGCAGTGAGTTGTTATGATCTGGAATGCGCTGCCTGAAAGAGCGGTAGAAGCAGATTCAATAGTAACTTTCAAAAGAGAATTGGGTAAATACTTAAAAAGGAAACATTTTCAGGGATATGGGGAAAGAGCAGGGGAGTGGGACTACTTGGATAGCTCTTTCAAAGAGCCGGCACAGGCACGATGGGCTGAATGGCCTCCTTCTGTGCTGTACGATCCTATGATTTCCTTTCTGCTGTTGTTAAAATAACGCTCAGAGGAATTTTACACAGAAGTATTTAAACATCCGAATGGTAATACTGAAAACGCAATTTCATCACATTGATGCCGTATTTGTGCCTTGTGAAATGAACCACATACCGTAGGGAGAGAAATTGGAACCACATGGATAGATAAAAAGGTTGGAAAAAATGGCACTGAAGTAAAGAAAAACCCTGAGTGTGTGATTGAACAGAACTAATAGACTTCGGGTACTGCCTTTCTAAACTAAGGATATACACGAAGAATAATTGTTCATGTCTGGATTATCTACACTTTCAGGGACAGGGACTCAATAAAATTAACAGAAGTAAAATAACAGTAACGAAGAAAATAATGGCACCAAAGAGTGACAAATCCCCAGGACCAGATACTTTCCATCCTAGGGTTTTAAAGGAAGTAGGTGAGCACATTGCAGATGCCCTAACTATAATCTTCCAAATTTCTCTAAATTCAGAAACTATTTCTTTAGATTGGAAAATTGTGCATGTCACTCTGCTGTATAAGAATGGCAAGAGGGGGAAACCAGAGAATTATAGACCAGTTAACCTAACATCTGCTGTCGGGAAATTACTAGAGGCTATAATTAAGTATAGGGTGACTGAACCCCTCGAAAATTTTCAGCTGATCAGAGAGAGCCAGCATGGATTTGTGAAAGGTAGGTCATGCCTGACAAACCTGATTGAATTTTTTGAGGAGCTGATTAAAGTAGTGGACAGGGGAATGTCTATTGATGTTATTTATTATCCAGAAGGCATTTGATAAAGACCCTCATAAGAGACTGTTAACTAAGGTAGAAGCCATGGAATTGAAGGCAAATTATTGACCTGGTTAGGAAACTGGCTGAGTGGCAGGAGACAGAGAGTAGGAATAATGGGTAGGGTGTGACTAGTGGTGTCCCACAGGGATCTGTGTTGGGGCCTCAACTATTCACAGTATTTATTAATGACTGAGATGATAGCATGGAAAGCCATATATCCAAATTAGCCGATGACACAAAGATAGGCGGCATTGTAGGCAGTGTAGATGAAAGCATAAAATTACAAAGGGATATCGATAGATTGAGTGAATGGGCAAAACTGGGGCAAATTAATTTCAATGTAGGCAAATGTGAGGTCATCCACTTTGGACCTAAAAAGGATAGAACAGGGTACTTTCTAAAAGATGAAAAGCAAAAAACAGTGGAATTCCAAAGAGACTTCGGGGTCCAGGTACATAGATCATTAAAATGTCATGAACAGGTACAGAAAATAATCAAAAAGGAGAGTAATTGATAGATTTTTGTTAACCAAAGATATTAAGGGTTATGGGCCAAAGGTGGGTATATGGAGTTAGGTCGCAGATCAGCCACGATCTCATTGAATGGCAGAACAGGCTCGAGGGGCTGAATAGCCTACTCCTGTTCTTATGTTCCTATTAAGACTAACTGGAACTCAAGAAACAGTTTGTGGGAAAAGAGGGACATTGTCAAATGCACAGCAGTCGTCCCCATTCATACACAAACTGCTTTAGTGCTGGGTTTTGAAATGAAAATGTGTTTTGAAACTATCCTTGAATCAAATCTAAGTAATGTGCTGGAACCAACAATGGGAACAAGTTGGCAGTAAGTGCTGGAATGTTATTTGGATATTACACCACCAGTGCGCAGATTTCAGCAGCTGACTACTTGCAGTGGTTTATTTCTCCCATGAGCCGTTGTTGGAATTTCCACTAAACCACGTAGAATGGGCTGCATAAACAATCCCTCAGTAGCGGTTAGCAAAAACCATCATCAGATATCACTGTTACATCAGCAATCCAGCCCAAAGCTGGATAACTGATGTAATTACAGTGAACCAGTGGGACATTATCCACAATCATTTCTAATCTTTAGGCGTATAACACAGTGTGATCGTGCACAGCGTGGCTGTTTCAGGTTAAGTTTAGATAGATTCACAGGCATTTAGTATGTACTAGTTTGATGAGTCTGTAGCTGTCTCAGAGAGTGTGGTAATGACTTTCCAATGGCATTGACAACGTTATTAAGAGCAGTTTTAGTAATATATGGGCATTAGTAAGAGCAATCTTGGCAATATATGGGCGTTAGTAAGAGCAATCCTGGTAATATATGGGCATTAGTAAGAGCAATCCTGGTAATATATGGGCGTTAGTAAGAGGAATCTTGGTAATATAGGGGCGTTAGTAAGAGCAATCTTGGTAATATATGGGCGTTAGTAAGAGCAATCTTGGTAATATATGGGCGTCAGTAAGAGCAATCCTGGTAATATAGGGGCGTTAGTAAGAGCAATCTTGGTAATATAGGGGCGTTAGTAAGAGCAATCTTGGTAATATATGGGCATTAGGAAGAGCAATCTTGGTAATATAGGGGCGTTAGGAAGAGCAATCTTGGTAATATATGGGCGTTAGGAAGAGCAATCTTGGTAATATAGGGGTGTTAGTAAGAGCAATCTTGGTAATATAGGGGCGTTAGGAAGAGCAATCCTGGTAATATAGGGGCATTAGGAAGAGCAATCTTGGTAATATAGGGGCGTTAGTAAGAGCAATCTTGGTAATATATGGGCATTAGGAAGAGCAATCTTGGTAATATAGGGGAATTAGGAAGAGCAATCTTGGTAATATAGGGGCATTAGTAAGAGCAATCTTGGTAATATAGGGGTGTTAGTAAGAGCAATCTTGGTAATATAGGGGCGTTAGTAAGAGCAATCTTGGTAATATAGGGGTGTTAGTAAGAGCAATCTTGGTAATATATGGGCCTTAGGAAGAGCAATCTTGGTACTATATGGGCCTTAGGAAGAGCAATCTTGGTAATATAGGGGCGTTAGTAAGAGCAATCTTGGTAATATAGGGGAATTAGGAAGAGCAATCTTGGTAATATATGGGCGTTAGTAAGAGCAATCTTGGTAATATATGGGCGTTAGTAAGAGCAATCTTGGTAATATAGGGGAATTAGGAAGAGCAATCTTGGTAATATATGGGCGTTAGGAAGAGCAATCTTGGTAATATAAGGGCGTTAGTAAGAGCAATCTTGGTAATATAGGGGAGTTAGTAAGAGCAATCTTGGTAATATATGGGCGTTAGGAAGAGCAATCTTGGTAATATAAGGGCGTTAGTAAGAGCAATCTTGGTAATATAAGGGCGTTAGTAAGAGCAATCTTGGTAATATAGGGGTGTTAGTAAGAGCAATCTTGGTAATATAGGGGAGTTAGTAAGAGCAATCTTGGTAATATAGGGGAGTTAGTAAGAGCAATCTTGGTAATATAGGGGAATTAGGAAGAGCAATCTTGGTAATATAGGGGCGTTAGTAAGAGCAATCTTGGTAATATAGGGGAATTAGTAAGAGCAATCTTGGTAATATAGGGGCTTTAGGAAGAGCAATCTTGGTAATATAGGGGTGTTAGTAAGAGCAATCTTGGTAATATAGGGGTGTTAGTAAGAGCAATCTTGGTAATATAGGGGTGTTAGTAAGAGCAATCTTGGTAATATAGGGGTGTTAGTAAGAGGAATCTTGGTAATATAGGGGTGTTAGTAAGAGCAATCTTGGTAATATAGGGGTGTTAGTAAGAGGAATCTTGGTAATATAGGGGTGTTAGTAAGAGCAATCTTGGTAATATAGGGGTGTTAGTAAGAGCAATCTTGGTAATATATGGGAGTTAGTAAGAGCAATCTTGGTAATATAGGGGTGTTAGGAAGAGCAATCTTGGTAATATAGGGGTGTTAGTAAGAGCAATCTTGGTAATATATGGGAGTTAGTAAGAGGAATCTTGGTAATATAGGGGCGTTAGTAAGAGCAATCTTGGTAATATAAGGGCAGGGATGGAGATTGCTGTCTTAGAATTGAATACAAAAGTAGCGAGGTTATGCTTCAGTTATACAGGGCATTGGTCAGACCACATTTGGAGTACTGTGTATAGTATTGGTCTCCTTATTTAAAGAAGCATGTAAATGCATTGGAAGCAGTTCATAGAAGGTTTACTCGACTAATACCTGGAATGGGCAGGTTGTCTTCTGAGGAAAGGTTGGATAGGCTAGGCTTGTATCCGCTGGAGTTTAGAAACAAATTGAAACAAAAAAGATCCTGAGGGGTCTTGACAGCGTGGATGTAGAAAGGATGTTTCCTCTTGTGGGAGAATCTAGAACTAGGGGTCACTGTTTAAAAATAAGGGGTCGCCCATTTAAGACAGAGATGAGGAGAAATTTTTTCTCTCAGAGGGTCGCGAGTCTTTGGATCTCTCTTCCTCAGAGGGCGGTAGAAGCAGAGTCTTTGAATATTTTAAGGCAGAGGTAGATTGATTCTTGATAAGCAAGGAGGTGAAAGATTATCGGGGGTAGGCGGGAATGTGGAGTAATCAGATCAGCCATGATCTTATTGAATGGCGGAGCAGGCTCGAGGGGCCGAGTGGCCTACTCCTGCTCCTAATTCGTATGTTCGTATGTTTGTATGTACGTATGTTCGTATGTACGTATGTATGATCACAGCTGGGGGAGTCCTACATTTGGCTTTGGGGAAGTTCTGGCACTGTTCGCACTCCTAAATACTATCCAGTGACCTGACCAAGTGTGATGAGGATGGGATTGGGCTCAGTGGTGATGATGCTATGGTTGAATATTCCACAAACAGTCTGTGCAGACTCAACATGGTGAGTAAAGACTTGGTGAGATACCAGAGGTCTGAGTCCATAATTAACAGAGAACTGCACAAATCTCTACTTTCAAAAGAGGAGGAGGAGGAGAGAGAAAATAAAGAAACAGTGGTTCCTCTATAACACCCCCATCTAATTATATACAGCACTAACTAATTATATACAGCTCCATCTAATTATATACAGCTCTAATTATATACAACTCTAACTAATTATATACAAATCTATCTAATTAAACAATCTAAGGATATACATCTATTTCTAATTATACACATCTAATTATATGCATCCATATATATAAAATTATACACATCTTTAATTGTACACATCTTTAATTATACACACCAAAGTAATTATATATTTCTCTAATTATATGCATCCAATTATACACATTTCTTTTTAACTGTATTCATCTACCCAACTATATCTAATTATACACATCTATCTAATTAATTGTATACATCTCTCTCTAATTATACACATCTATCTAATTATATCTAATTCTTGAATTTCTGCCTTATTCCAGCTGAATTCAACAGTTTAATTGAAATCCATCAGAAAGTAAAAGATGATTCAAGGCAATAAGCCAACGTGTCCTGGATTAATTTTCCACATAGCACAGAAGATGGGCAAAAGGTGGAAACACAATTCATCATGTGTCTTTCTCAGTGCACCGAGAAACTGCACTGTTTCATTTAACATTTCAAATACTGTTCAGAAGTATAATGTTTAACATTGAGTTTTGAAATGAATAGCTTTGGAGAGAGGACTGAATTAGGCAGTGGGTCAGCACACTATCCTGTCTCACACTATCCTGTCTCAGAGAGACGACTGTGAACTGTCCATAATTCTGTACTAATTTTGGATAAATTGGTTGGCATGGATGCATTTGGTGTCACTCTTCTGAATTTGAATAGAGATACATTTTGGAGCAAGATTACTTTGCATCTGGCCTTTTCTATATGAGGCAGTGTTGGATAACTACTCTTGCACGGTAAAGCTGGAAAGTGATCAACCAGATCAGCATGTTTCAGGCGTGCTCCTGGCAGGGTCCTGGCCTGTGCTCAAAAGCTCACCTGGTTTGGGGACTGATACCAAGTGGCTGCTGTAGGCTTCCTGCAGCAGCGCAAAGTGGGTGGCAGCCTATGGGACATTATTGAGAGAAAATGTGACGCCTGATGTCACACCAAGTAGTGATAGACAGGGAGCCATTTGCACCTTCGCCTGTCGAGTACTGCCCACAATAGGGAGGCACATCTGAGGGAAATCTGGGCCAGCACTTGTCCTGTGAATAATTTCAGGTTATAAGCGAGATATCGAACATAACTGGACCAGCCACATAAATACTGTGGCTACAGGAGCAGGTCAGAGGCTGAGTATTCTGTGGCGAGTGTCTCACCTCTTGACTCCCCAAAGCCTGTCTACCATCTACAAGGCACAAGTAAGGAGTGTGATGGAATACTCTCCACTTGCCTGGATGAGTGCAGCTGCAACAACACTCAAGAAGTTCAATTCCACCTAGGACAAAGCAATCTGTTTGATTGGCACCCCATCCACCACCTTAAACATTCACTCCCTCCTCCACGGGCATACCGTGGCTGCAGTGTGTACCATCTACAAGATGCACTGCAGCAACTCACCACGGCTTCTTCGACAGCACCTCCCAAACCCACGACCTCTACCACCTAGAGGGACAAGGGCAGCAGGCGCATGGGAACACCACCACCTGCAAATTCCCCTTCAAGTCACACACCATCCTGACTTGGAAATATATTGCCATTCCTTCATCATTGCTAGGTCAAAATCCTGGAACTCCCTCACCACACGGACTGCAGCAGTTCAAGGCGGCGGCTCACCACCACCTTCTCAAGGTGTGGGATGAGCAATAAATGCCTGCTTGCCAGCGACGCCCACATCCCATGAATTAATAAATAAAATTAAAAACTGTAAGATAGTACAGAATGACCTCCATGTAATAGAAGATACATTCTGTCAAGGAAGATGTCTAAAAATGAAAGCAGTTTGCCAATGCTGCCAACAATGAGGAAAGTAATTGTGAAATTTTGCTGTATTTACTCTCACTGCTGACTATACTGGCAGATCTTGTGACCCCAACCCAAGATCGTCAGATGAAAGAGTGCCTTACGGGAGACCATTCCTGCGCCAACCATTTTGGGCAGTCAAAGAGGTTACAGGGCTGCACGACGGGAAATTTCTGTATGTACATGCACTTCCACTCCTCCACGTTGTTGACTTCTCCATTAATATCTTCCTCCACACAGGAGACAGTGCGGAGCTGAGCACCTCCTCCACACGAGCTGGAGCAGGCTGTCCAAGGGCTACTGTCCCATCTGATAACACAGAACAATAATCAGTCTCTGGCATACAGCAGCTACAGGTGAGTCACAATATTACACAACGCAAGGGGCGCACGTTCTTTTACTGAGGCATGGGAGACATGCACCACTTTGTGCCTGATGCATAAAGCAGTTTGGAATTAGAGTTTGCAAAACAGTCACAGAATTTTAATTTGCAGGAGATAAAAAGACCATAAATGCTGGAAAATTGAAATAAAACCAGAAATTGCTGGAAGTGCATTGCAGTTTGAAAGAGGTTAATGTTTTGGGTGGAACTTTTCCGCAGAACCCAGAACCAGAGCGCTGGTGCAGAGTCACACTTAAAACATTGACCTATTTTTCTCTCAGATGCTGACTGAGCTACTGTGCATTCCTTGCATTCTCTGGTCTTGTTTTTCCATCTTTTCCATGTGCTAGAAACTGTTTCCCAGAGAAGAATTTAATTGTCACATCGAACACTAGAAAACCAACTTTCCAAGCGCATGCAACGGCAAAACAGTCAATACCTCAAACTAGAAACATATTTTTCAAAGCCAATTTTTGCCACATATAGTGCAACACGTTCTTTTACAGAGGCTTGGGGGACATGTACCACTTTGTGCCTGATGATTACAGGAAGAATTCTTTGGGGAGGCCATTTAAAAACAATTGAACTTATTAAAAATGTTTAAATAGTGTGTGTGTGCGTGTGGGGGTGGGGGGGGAGGTGCATGTGTGTGTGTGTGTGTGTGTGTATGTGGGTGGGGGGTATGTGGGTGGGGGTGGGGGTGTGTAGGGTGTGTGCGTGTGTGTACCTATGTGGGTGGGTGTGTGTAGGGGGTGTGGGGTGTGTATGTGTGTGGGGGTGTGTGTGTGGGGGGGTGTGTGGGTGCGTGGGGGGGGTGTGGGGGTGTGCGTGTTGCGGGGTGTGTGGGGATGTGTGTGGGGTGTGTGGGTGGGGGTGTGGGTGTGTATGTGGGGGGGGTATGTGGGGTGTGTGTGTGGGGTGCGTGTGGGGAAGTGGGTGTGTGTGGAGGGGGTGTGGGGTATGTGTGGGGGGGTTGTGGGGTGTGTGTGGTGGGGGGGGGGGTTGTGTGGGTGTGTGTGTGGGGGTGTGCTTGTGGGGTGTATGTGTGTGTGTGTGTTTGAGGCTGTGTGTATGGGAGTATGTGTCTGGAGGTGTGTGTGTGGGGGGTGTGTGTGGGGGGTGTGTGTGGGTATGTGTGTGGGGGGAGTGTGTGGTGGGGGTGTGTGTGAGGGTGTGTGTGGGGGGTGTGTGTGGGGGGTGTGTGTGGGGGGGTGTGTGTGGGGGTGTGTGTGTGGGGGTGTGTGTGTGGGGTGTGTGTGTGGGGGGTGTGTGTGGGGGGGTATGGGGGTGGTGGTGTGTGGGTGGGGGTGTGGGGGTGTGTGTGTGGGGGTGTGTGTGTGTGGGGGGATGTGGGTGTGGGGGGATGTGGGTGTGGGGGGATGTGTGTGGGGGAGTGTGTGTGGTGGGTGTGTGTGGGGGAGTGTGTGTGGGTGGGGGGTGTGTGAGTGTGGGGGGGTGTGAGTGGGGTGTGTGTGTGTGTGTGTGTGTGTGAGGGGTGTGAGTGGGGTGTGTATGTGTGGGG